>QFFD01002972.1:0-90452 GCA_003314615.1 Pholiota microspora
CTCACACTCACTCACACGCACGCACGCACGTCACACTTCCGCCACACTGCCTTTTACCAGTGCCCCAACACGAGTCACTCTCCCAATTCGACTTCCAACACCCCAGCAGCGTGCTCGTTCAAATGTCCAGCAACGAGAGCGAAATTCATAATGTACGTTCTACTGCAGTCTATCAATATCCTAATTATTTATGTCCTTGTATCAGGAACGTGGAGAGACCACATCCGAGTCTGCAGATTATTTAGTCTGGAGTATAGGCGGATATAGCTACACGTGGGACGTGCTCGCAGAGTCTGCTTCGAGGTTCAAGATTTATTACACGCTGGAGATTACACTGTTATCTCACTTCAAGCAATACCTTCGCACTCACCAGAAAGAGATCCCGTGGTATCCAGATGGATACCAATACGACCCAGACGAATTCGTGGTCGCATATGCAGATCAGCGTGCCCCAGGCAGGATTTCCTTTATCATTGGGTTCCAAAAGGGTGTCACTCGCTTGTCCTACCGCTTCAAGCCGGATGAGAACGACGAGCTCATCAGGAAGACTTGCGCGAGCATGTTTGGTCTACCTGAAAACCCACCGTTTCGGACTGTGATTGATCCTTGGTGCAAAGTATATGAGTAAGTGCTTGTGAATGTTGATGCGACGTTGTTGACCCACTCTGCCATTTAGCCTCGCCCCGGAATTGAGAGAATTGCCGGAGTGGTACAGTACTTTGGAGGACAGTGCCTGATGCGCTACTGGTCCGTGACCATAAGAAGTTATGTGAGAGTGGGGCAACACGCGTCGAACCGTTCGAAGTGTGTAAATGGGATGCGAATGTGTAAGTTCTTCGAAGACCACGATATCTAGAAGATAGAGGTGTCTGTTGGCAATATGAGGTCTTCATGCGTGCCCTTGAGCAACTGCTACTATTTTGAGGCTGATTGGGGCTTGAGCTTGGGATACAAAATATTCTCATTCACAGATACATCCACTTTATCAACGACTTTCGTTGTCGCCAGTAAGCTATGTAAAATATACTTCGCGCGCTCATTTTTGTCCACCTTGCGCGTTCTCACTGCTCAGATATATGAATTACTTACTTGTCCAGTAAACACAGGACGGCTACAATTTATTACATGATTAGCGTGATCATTAGGTTGATTTCAACGTTGCTGCGTTACTCGAGGGAAATGGCTGGGGAACAATGATTCAAATATTGGGGAACGATAACGTGACATTCGCGCACTTCGATGCGCAAAGCACTCGTTCCAGAGTTCAACGTCAACCATCGCGATCAACATTCGTTTTTACTCTTACAATATCGTTCCACATTGGAGAGCTCCTGGATTTACTAGCTTCTAAAGGTGGTTCGGAGCCCGTTATCATCAAGGCCCCAGGACAATAATTTTGACACGTCAACAGTTTGAACGTTCAAGTCACGCCCTCAAGCTTTCCCTCTTAGCATACTTTTCGTACTGCTCCATTCCAAATGAATTATGACCAGAACAAACTTCAAGAGGTATGCTCTACCGCGATATAAATATCTTTCTGAGATACTTATATGTATTCATAGGATTTGGAAACCGACGTGGCTACACAAGAAATAGACGTACAGTACTATCTTCTTCTTGACATATGACCTACTGAAGTCATCTCCAATTCCGCAGATCGATAATTGCATGACCTCTAGCATCGGCGGATACAGCTACACATTTGACGATCTTGAAGTGTTCGCGACGAAATACCGCATTGAATACTCGGACAAAACAATACTTTTATCTCACTTCATGACGTATCTCCGCAAAAACCGAGCGCAAATCCCGATTTATCCTGCTAAATGGGACCCGGCATTCTGGGTAAATGCCTACGAAGATGTACGTGCCCCAGAGCAAATATGTTTTATTGTTGGAATGCAACACGGCCGCCGCCCCTTGTTCCACCGCTTCAAGCCGAATGAGAACGACGAGTACATCAGGGTAATTTGCGCAGAGATGTTTGGGCTCCCTGAGAATCCGCCATTTCGAACAGTGAAAGATCCTTGGTACACTGCATGGTAAGTGCTTGCGAATTATACGACTCGTGTGCTGACTTGCTTTGTCATTTAGCCTGCCCCGAGAATGGAGAGAATTGCCAGAATGGTACAGTACCTCTGAGGACAGCGCCTGACGCGATAACCACAATAACAAGATATCGGTATTATTTTTTCTACTTACCGGGGTCAACACACTGCACTAGTAAGATACATTGGAGGACAACGAAACGTCAATAACAATACTTTATAACGGGCACATAGTTGAAAGCTGACAATTGAGAGTTAGCTGTACTGATAAATGCACAACCACTGACTTTGTTGTATCATCTCTACATAAGCCTGAGCATGTCTCGTTAGAGCGGTAGCTAATGAGTGTCACACACACAACATACAAGTCACCGATTCCCTCCTTCCGGAATCCGTCCTACCAAAAGGAAAATAACTTTATGATATCTTCCAAGCCGCCCTCGAGTGTCCCAGACGCATAGAGGCTTGGTTTATACGCAGGCACCGTTACTCCAGGAATATAACTCTAAAGTGTTCAGGTGGTATACATGCTTCAACAATACGAGATTATGTGGACACAGCAATATTTGCCCTGTAGAAATTAGCACGCCTATACAGTAAGTCGAACAGTGGCTTGTCAATCGATACGGCCTCTATACTTGTACCATTTAGTACGGATGAACACAATCCAGGGGCGCTCCTGGCCCTAGGGCTAGATAGAGATAGAAACACATACCAAATATACCATTCGACGCACTGTGGACTCAATAATTGTCGCTCCATCTTCATACAATGATTTCAAACCGTGAAAAGGTGAGGAGGTCGAGGAGTAGCTGTTGAAACTTGAGGGTACGTCATGGCATCAATCGTCGATCAATTGAATATTGAAGCTCCTGGAGATCCGGAAACTTTTCTGGGGACATACAACTCGAGATACCTTGCTTTTCACCCTTTATTTTTCAACGCTTGCCTCAATAATTCTTCGTCTTACATATAGTCATCCTTCAATGATCACTGGACAATCAAAACTAGTCATGTGCTATATCGGATTTCGCCGATAGTTCATTGATGTTGATTGTTCGTTGACATTCATCGTCGCTTGCTCCTCGATTGTACCTCGGTTGCTCCTGGCTCGCTTGGCTCAACGACAGTAATCGTCAAGGGTCATGAATGAAAACAACACATCCTATTTCAACACCTCGCAGCCTTCACTCCCAGAGATTGAACTCTGTCCAACGCCGTCTACTCTATTCCCTGAATCAATCACCTCCATCGATTTACCACTTGTAAATCGCACAGTTTTGTCTTGCCCCAGACATAATCTGACTATCATATCTATAGAAATATGGGAGGATTGTAGAAAGCCCGACACATCACTCAATCTCGTTCCCATTCTGTCGCATTCCGTCAGAAATGTTCGCTGTCATCTTTTCACATTGCCTCCCGGCCTCACCTGGAGAACATCTTGCTCCAAAGGTGCTCGTCAAATTGATGTCTGTGTGTCGCGAATGGAGGGATATCATTCAAAACACGCCTTCTTTGTGGACATCTTTGCACATTTCCACCGACGATCCGGAAATCAGTGCACATCTTCCGTCCATTCTAGCGCGCTCGGGAGTCTGTACACTTCACGTGGAGATATCTGACCTCTCGACATCCACTAGGAAAGGAAAAACTTTAACAGAGAAAGAAGACTCCATCTGGCATAACTTCTCCTTTGCGATTCATCGTGTACATACATTGGTCCTCACTATTAATCAGGCCGAGCACCCGATCATGCGTACACTTCTGTCAGCCCCCAACTCCACGATTTCGCTCAAACATCTTAAAGTCTCTCTGTGGAATAAACGTCGTCGCTCTGCACTAGAAAGCTCCAATGGGCGCGCGTTCCTCGACGCTATCTGTCGATGCTCTGACCTCCGAACCTTCACTCTGATTAATCAGAATAAGGAATTTGCGAACCTCTCATTTGCGCAATTACCAGTCAATACATGGGCTTTTTTGTCAAAGCTTCGTTTGACCTTGCTAACTTCGTCATCCAGAGATACTCTATCCATCTTACTTGCTGCTCCTCAGCTGCGTCACTTCGAACTGCGGTCTGATGTATTTGCGACACGACCGCTGGGACCAATCAATGTACCCGTGGCTCACTGCTCCCTCCTTCAGCTCAAATTTGGCTCCAGCATTACTCCCACACTGAAATTTGTATTGCTCCCTTCGCTTGAAGTCCTTACAATAGGTGACGAGTTTGACTGTGATGACCGTCCTTCAATGACAGCATCCTGTATCCTCCCAAGCTCTGGGTTCAACTGGCAGTCTCTCAAAGTGTTGCGTATGCATGTACCCGGGATTCCATCGAGCTATATGCTATCCTTTTTGGCGGGGTCGCCATGTCTCCAAACTCTTCACATCGAGTGGATGGTAGATCACCGCACACTTTTGGGGGTGCCTATTATCCAGCCATTTACGCATCTCGGCCTCGAGGTCCTTAAAATTGTGCAAAACAAATCGCAATACGGCGCCGTAACCGCTTTCTTTGACCTGGTAACACTTCCAAATTTAACGCAGCTCGCGATCCATCAGATAATGCCAACTTCTAGGAAAACCAAAAAGACGAATGGACTTTCGCTTCTCTATTTCATACGACGATCACACCCCCTTCTACAGAAGCTACTCCTGGAGAATCAAGACATCACTGAAGGGCACCTCATATCCATCGTAACCGAATGCCCTATGTTGACATATCTTGAAATAACAGAACGCCTTTTGAACTCTATCATCGGCGCGTTAAACCCGCAAGTGAGATCTAGAGGAAACGGTACGGACTCTCAGTGGGTATTGTGCACCAAGCTATCCGCCCTGCGATTGCTCGGGCAAGTTACCAGTCATGACGGCCTCGTTGGAGAAATGGTGCAGGCTCGATATAAAAATGGTGTACTTCGACGAGTCCAGATCGAATTTGCGGCTGCGCCACATCCACTGGATGAGGCTATCTTTCGGAGGTTGCAGAAGAGTGGATTGAAGATCACATGGGTGACGAGCTGAAAAGTGTTCCGACGTTCGAAAGATCTTTTCATCGATTCTTAAATATTTCCTTGTTATTTCTCGGGGTTGTAATTTTCGAATGCTTATTTCTTGTCTCTGAAGATTGAAATCTGACGTTTGTAGTAACAGGAGCCTTATTACACGTGGATTGTTAGCCTTTCGAAAATAATTATAACACATCATCAATCAGGTGTGAGAAAATGTAAACATAGAGCCCGATAGAGACCGATGGATGGAACTCCGCAGCTTACACAGTGATTACGTCTGCTGGTGATGGATTCCAATCGATGGTATGTCCCCGTCTACTCTTCCGCTATCTTTGCCACATATGTAGCCAGTCTCCTTACTTTCGACACCACCCGTTTCAGTGAGGTCAGTATCTTCACTGCCGCCTTTCGTTGTTCCTCGGCTGTCAGTTCCGCTGCCTTCCTCTCCGCCGGATCCAATATCTTTGCTGTTTTACGCCCTTTTTCTATCGCTTCACCGGCTTTCCCCAGAGCTACCTTGGTCTTTCGTCTGGGAGATTTGTAACTGGCCATTGGTTATCAGTTTGCACGTCCAAGAGCGAATCTGTCAATGAAACCTACTTTGGATCCCAGTTCACCTGCCGCTGCTCCGTATTTTTACGCTGCGTGGTAGCTTGAACTCCGGGGCTGGCAGATATGCTGGTCTCCGGACATGGGCCAGATTTATGAGTTTCATTCGCAATCCTCTCGTGAGAATTGCTAGTCTGATAGCCTGTTCAAACGTCAGAAACAAAGCGATATTGTGGGCAAGGTCAGTTAGAATGTGGAGGCGCTTACTTTCTTGCATTTGTTCAGTGCTTGAAGTCCGATTACCTGGTATGGCAGCAGGGCATGTTGGCTCTGGAGCACTATCTGCAGAAGACAGTAAGAAAGATATATCATATCAGAGAATGGATCGGTATGCAATTCCTACCTGGTGCAGCAGCAGGCTTCATGATAATTGGTTGATCCCGCCTGATATAATGTTTAAGCACTTCCTGGGTATGTTCTGGTTTTCTCGGTGGGAGACAAGAAGGCGGGATAGGCCAAATTGCGTGTGCGATGGACGAGGATTGCTGCATCGTCGATCATATGCCGAGGGGGAGCTCATGTGTACTAGCAATCCTAAGAGGCGTTTTATACACGAAGACTGCATGTAAGTCACCCACGACGTACCAGCCCTGCTGCTCCTATATTTTCATTGTTGTATATGGCTTGATTGCCTCAAGTAGACCTGGGATTCTGGTGATTTCCACAAATGGCAATGGTCACAGTGTGAATGCGACAAGCGCAAGACGACCCTGATATTATCGCACGTTTTATACGCCAATCTTTATCGATTGCTTCTTCCAAGCGCCATACTTCAGGGTTCGTGCGACATGAGACCATACACCCAATATATAACTCTGTCTGGCCATCTGGCCACATCCGGGGTTTTGAGCGGTACATATTCATCGGTTGGAGTCATTTCGACGAATATGATAGAAATAGTGGTGGACCAGGGAGTACACAGGGAATTCTCGCTTGTAATAGCAAATACACTTTTGTTACTGACGGTGATCGATGAAACTTTATCAATCATCGTTCATCCCCGTGCTCAATTGAGGCCGCAAATTTGTACATATCTCTTGGGGTCATTCTGTGCCTCATACCCTGACTCGAAAAAAATGACCAGGGGATCAACAATACTCAGTGCAAATCCATCTCGTGAGGACAAAATCAATGCACGCCGCATGTTTGAGAACTCTACGCCCGCCGACGTCCATGGGTAATATACATCCGGCAAGCATAGCTGATATGTGCGGTCTACGTCAACATAAAAACGCACGCTGAAGCGTGGGGCTCAAGTCTGAACCTCGACCAAAGACGCCCAGTCCTTCTCTCATTCATGATTGACGCTGTGACCCGCAATTGCGTCTCCCGTATGGTTCTCGTAACACCATCCCCATTTTCCAGGACGAGAGTGAAGTACAGAGCAGAAAACGTGGGCGTACCATTCTAGAAAGGAATGGAGGTGTAATCGAATGAGGTATGCTAGGAAAAAAAAGCCTACATCATGGCTTGAGGACGAGCTTCCATTCAGAACTAGAAACCAACCTCATCTAATCCTTCTTTCTTTAACTCAGTACAGCAGCATTGCCGCGAAGTAGCACGACTGCCAAGACACAGAGCGTTCCACTCCAGCCAAATACGGTCGTCGATGTTTAATCATCTTTAACGTGACTCTGACACCAAAATTGAATGATATGGCATTGGAGTGGAGGAGGCTCACGGTAGCAAGCGGGATGAACACTGTCTCAATCATCTACAGTGCCGCGTCTCGTCAGGAATTATGAACAGGAGCAGTAGATGCCTGCGACCCTATCGTGGATGGAATTTATTCAGACCTGTTCCTTCTCTGAATTATGTCCCCTTACCTTCCGTACTTCGTCTCGTCCAATTTCTTCCCCATCTAGAACCAAAGGCATGATTGCGCAATGTAGACCCGATGTGCCGTTCCGTTGGCACAGGCAGATTATGGAAAGGCAAGTGTAAAAGAGACGATACTCCTGTAAGGAAAAATAGCTTTACCTTCTTTAATTCGCGCCATTCTTTCTCGTTTCGCGTCTTCGCATATTTCTCTCGCAACATTTCTCTACGCGCAACGCCGCACAGAGGTCGAGCTTCGAGTAGGTGCACACTATATGCTGCAGCGCGGAGGCTAGAGTAGAATCTGAGTAGCCAGGGCGATGATGGAATTATCGAGACAAGCGCAAAGCTGATGATCGACGTGCGCTCGATCCAAGTGAGAGGATCCTTTTTGGCGCCACGCGCATGTGGAGGCGCGCCATTCAACGTGCCGACAAGGTGAATGGGTATTCCGCAGAAATTCGGAATGTGCTGCAGAAATTCAGGTCGACAAACCCGTTTTCCGATATAAGGTATAGTAAAGGAAGAAATGTAGCATATGACTATAGGAACTTATCGTCAGCGTATGTGCACACAAAGGTACGTACAAATCAAAGTACACATTCAACATTCTTAAGTTCTCTCTTTCTCTCTCTCCCCTCCCATTAAACCTCTCATTGATGGAATAAGTAGGAGTAATTCACCACATCGCGCTAGGAAGGAAGGAGGTGCATATATCCATCGCATCTCGCTGCCAGTAAACATCATCAGCTTGTGTACACATTCTATTAGTTTCTCAACTCACCTCTACAGCCATGGGTGAATATAAGTCCCTCTTATATCTGCTGGCATGTGGTTAGTTGGCGCTGGGATGGTCGAGGTGCGTTTCAGTATTGAGAGAGTCAAGACATGAATGCAACATAAATATTTGAATGACGCTTTCCTGCGTTGTCAATCAATCCCGTCTGATAATATTAATAGTTACGCGAGAAGCCGGTATGCCGAATCTCAATCTTAAGGTTTGTTTATAAGGGTCTCCTTCTAACCATCTCTCTACCGCACCATTCCTCCAGAGCATGAACTCGTGCGTTTTAGAGGGCCATCCCTGGCAATGTCCCGTATCATGATATGAGCCCTCTTAATGGTAATCTAATCGGTGAGTGTCCTTCCATGATTCCTTCTTCTGGAGCCAGGAGCAGACTCTCGATCCTTCATGTCCGTTTCTCCGCCAGCAGTTTACAAGAGGGAATTCAGAACAGAACATACTTTAGATCTGAGGCGTGATCCAAATTCTAGCATATCTTGTGTCGCTTGAGGGTGATCTCGCGAGAGCATGCTCTTGCGTTAACCGGCGATCTACTGAATTTGTTCATTCTGCTCTTAACCCTCTCTGAAGGATTGCTCAAGAATGCTCTCGATAGATCAGGGAGGACATTCGGTTATTAATATTTAGCTATAGGGGCCAGCACATGGGGAGCTTGATTGTCTTGAATTACTCTAGTATGTATAGCGATTATTGGTGCACTCATTCAGGCAAGATAAACCATGTCGATGATGTCCATCGACCTTGAATGTTCTGTTGTTGATAGAGGTTGCCGTGCATGGTGCTGGCAGGCAGGAAAGATGGATTGGCCAAATCACGTACTTACCTTCTGGTAAAGTGCATTGCGATCATCAAAAAAGCTCATGGTCATTGGTGTCGCGAGAAGAAGCTCAACTTCACAGTATTTGCGTTCTCGTCTACATCGAGCGATAGCTGACCTTCAAATCTCCTTGTGCCTGGATGATTTGAGAAGGATGTCAGTCATCGTTCTGCGTCTACTGAGAGACAGATATACCAGATCAATGACTAGCGCTCAAGTGCTCAAGCTTTATGAAGTTTGTAGCGGGCATATAGCAAGTGCGACGCTCGTCGCCACCAGCTTCCAAGCCAGCGAGCACTTGCGATGGGTTATTGCACAACCTTACTGTGGTCGAGCTCTACGGCGCAACAGAGACAGTATACGACGAGGACAAGATCGCAGACACTGCCGCAGGGAGAGGGGAACGAATGAATGGGCTGTGTGAAGACGTGCCGCAATGCCGTCGTCCACACGACTGTTTCTTCAACGCCTCTGAACGTGCATTGACACCACGCGTAGCACAAGAGAATTACGAATAACTTTCGCGCATGGCTTCTACACTCCGTACACTAAACTAAGCAAGACACAGGTCTACTAACATAAACGCGGGTAAGTAACAAAGGTCTAAACTATGAAGCACCGCGGACATCTGCAGAACAGAACAGAAGTACTTTTTATGTTTAAGCGAGCGTGATACCGAAAACAGCGGCAACTACAACGGAGAACAGACTGGAGCCGACGATGGAAGCACCGCTCGTAGTTGTGGTGTTGCTTGTCGCAGGAGGTGCAGTGTTGGTAGCAGCAGGAGTGGTAGTGCCGGAACCTCCAGAAGCGGCTGTGGCGGCAGGTGTGCCGAACAGGGTTGCATCAGTGGGAATGGGACCGACGTTGGCAGACGCCGATGCTCCAACGCCAACAAGAGCACCAATTCCTTGCTGTACTCAGAATATCATTAGAAGACGTTCAAGACATAAATAGGGACAACGCACTCCTGGAGTACCCTGGAAGCCTGCCGCAGCCTTTTGGAAGTTCGCGAAGGTGTTACCGGTTGCAGGCGCGTTGATAGCGCCGACCATGCCTATGATAAATTAAAACCTAACGCAAACCTCATGAAGACCGTGGCGTACCTGCGGTGCAATGGGGACTTGGCAGGAGTTGGTTGCAGAAGAACCAGATCGCTATGCACCAAATATCGTTGAGGGTCCTCGTTAATTATGCATAATTCTAACGACTTACGTTTGGTATCGTCAGTGACAGTCAAATTCCAAACAGGAGTGGTGCTTTCGGTGTTTGTGAGGAACAGATTTCCCGAGTCGAAACCACCTGCAAGGGGGTTGCATGGGTCCGCGAACGAGGACTGCGTCACGGAGTGGTTGCCTGGGCTGGACGTAGCAGTCAGTGGTAGTATGTATACGCATCGGGCAAAAATGCCTCACACTCCTGAGAACTGGAAAGAAATAATAGTGCCTTTGGTGGCATTGACACTTGGAGGGATGAATTGGAAGACACCACCGTTGGTAGTTGCTTCGGCGCCTACTTGAACGGTCTACGAACAATTCAGTGCATTGACGAAGGTCAATGAGAAAGAGTAAGAACGTACCACAACACTTTGCGCAGATGCGGCCGAAGCCAGTGCGAGTACAGCTAAACCTGTGTTGAACAACATTTTCTAGAGGATGTTACGTGCGTCTAGGTCTATTCTCAGCGCGGGGAATGTGGGACGAACGAAGTGTGAAAGAGAGAAAATCGAACCACTGCCTTTTTGAAGGTTCTGCGATGTGAGATTCTTTGACAAATCTCGTTAGTTCTTCGTGCCGAGTAGGGCGTTACCATCGAAGTTCCACAACATGTTCGCCGCTGACATCTTTCTATGGTTGATGCACTGTGCACGGGAACGGCTTCATTACAAATGGCCTAACGCGGTGTGTAACCTTCCATACACTGACTGTTTCAGGCAGAATGTAAATTAATCATGGGCGTTCCGCTTAGGACAGTACTCTATGTATAGACGTATATCTCACGGGTTGACTGCGCTTCTGTCATAAATTTGGAAAGATGAATGAGCTGTATCTGCGGCAGTGCGTTAAAAAAATAGCAAGTAACAACAAACCTTACTACTTCTATCTCAGATTCTGTATAGTGCTAACGCGCTACATGCGGTACATTTTGACTGGAGGTAGCTGGAAACGTTGAACGGCGGCAAGAGCGGGAGATTAAGCGAAAATATCTATTTTTAGAACACCGAGCAATGCGTCTATTTACTTACACAAAACTTACATGGACAGAACGATCGATGCTACAGAACAACGCTTTACCGCGTTAGAACAGATCGAGTTCTGGTAGATGCGTTCGTGATCTGACCATCGAAATTTGTTATGGATGGATGGAAATGTGCGCAACAAGCTTCGGGCCTGAAGGTGGCGTGGAGGTAGGCAGCTCCTCGTGTTACCTATCGTCGATGACCGCTCCAAAGAGTGCTAGATATAGGTGCGAGGGCGCAAGCTCGAGCCCAAATCAGAACGATGCACGAAAAGTCCATGCAAGTACGCTTAAGCACGATATTGAACATGATAAGGAAATTCCCAACCAAAGATGGTTATGTGGACAAAGTACGTTCAACCTTGATATACATGTAATATTCCCTCGACACGCCTGTCATTCTCGTTAAACAGATGCTATGGGGTGGGAATAGCGGAAATGGCGCTGATAAGATAGAACACCACATCTTTAAAAGAGCGTTCAATGCAAACGCGATTGAGCTTGAAAACTAGAGAGATATCTTCATGTATACACAATACAAAAAGTAACAGAGTATGGAGAGAATCAACTCATGTTGCAAGAGAAAAAGCTGACGTATCACTCTCAACTTCACAATCATGCAATGTCTAAGAAGACAGCTGTGGCAAGACGATCTTGCACACGTTGTTGCTTCAATTGGCAGCGGGAACATATTATTGGCTGTGACTCTTCATACACGGTGCGCTATTAATGCGTTTACTTACCTCGTGTCTGTCGCAAGGATAGAAAATGGCTCAACCATACCATCACCAATGACAGAAAACAACTTCAACTCTAAGCGCCTAGAAGCTTCAAGCTGTCGGGTATTAGTAGGCGAGTTCCCAGCTTATCGAGCATCCCGAGTCCGGGTATGCGAAGGTTAGACGAGACGATGATGCAAATCTGCTTAGCTCCCGGAACGCGCGCAGCGAACTGCGCATTGACACTTATCTGCCGATGAGTGGAGTATGACTTCCGAAAGGAATCATGTATGTTAGCAACGGTACTGGGGGTCGGCGATGATGATAAGATGCTCAGATATCAGTCCTTGTTCTGGTGGGAACTGTCAGTTATCAAAAAGTATACATCACACTTTCTTTGGTCCTCGAAGTTCTAAAAGGTTTCAATCACATCTTCATCTGAATAAGATCTATGTTGTGGCTGTATATTTCTTGAGTTCAGAGTTGGGGACTCGCAACGATGATGGCCATGCATCTCACTTAGGCTGAGATCATCGTTCCTGTAAATTTCAAAGATAATTGCCTTTGCGATCGCAAAATATCTTATAGCCTATAAGCTTTAGGCGCTCTCACATTACGTTGAAAAATATACAAGAACGAAATACGCCCGTGATAATTTGGGATGGAAATGGGACTCAATTCATGAGCCGAGCGTCTGAGCGCTTATTTTCTGATCGTGTAAACCGATCATGAACCAAACCCTCGGGTTGCCTACTTTCGAGCACGCAGCTCCTAGGGATACCGTACAGTTGAGTTTCACTCATAAATATATGGTAATCGGGCTTACAATTGATGGCCAGAGTGCCCTATGCGCTCATATCTTTCATATCTGTTTTCAAGCTTGGTCACAAATTGAGATGTCCAAGCCACTGTACTTTAGAAATTGGCTATTAGATCTGTGACACCAAGGACTTTCCATCTTTCTAACGCGTAGATAGTCGTGAGTGGGGCGAGGTGGCGTATTATTCAATCTGACTCGGAAAAGTTCTTGACGCCTCACGGTATTGACCTGGAGTAGAAACCCTTCGTTGTATGAGGCTTTCCTGCGCCCGAAGGGTCCCCAGTCGGCAAAAAAGAACCCCTCCTTGTGTTTCCTTCTATTTCTATACCGGTGAATATAAATTTCGACATTGTGTGCTACACGTTCACCGCGTGTTAGAGGTGTGCAGCCCTCACGTGTTTGACATCATTTTCTCCTCGAGGCACTTTTTTCATCAAGATAAGACCCACAACCGAAATTCGTATCCTTTCCCTACATCCATCCCATCCTTTCTCGCTCGCTCGCCCCTTATACATCGCAAAAGTGCGTTGCGAGTTACGAACAACGCTGTAATTATTTAAGGACCACGTCTTCCTTGAATCGTCCAGGTCCACATTTATGAACACCGATATGTTTCACACCGGACAATAAGAAACACGGAAGCTAGGCGGCCTAGTAGGATGCAATGGTATATAAACGCGGTAAGCCCCGTTCATACATTTCTTGTGGCAGGTGCGGTTGTACTCTCTGTATTACCACCCGATATCAGTGCGCATAAACCCATAACTCTTAGATTGACTATCAACGTAACGTTTTGAGACAACCTGGTAATCACCATAGACATCTAACACATCCTTGCTTGCGACAGATACGAGGTAAAATCATTCGTTGGTTATCATTGGTGAGTCGATGCTACGCTGTTATTATTGACGTCCCAACGGCGTTCTAGGCTTGTTCTATCAATCATGTCTTTCTTGTTAACGATGAGGATCCTTTGGACAAACAGCCTTGGAAAGGCGCTTTTGGTGTTTCTCTTCGCGGATCAACTTCCACTTTCGAGACGGGATACGCTTCAGGCTATGTCAGTGTCGCTGGGTATCGGTAACCCACAATACTGTCATAGCTAACTAAAGAGCACTGAGCATACCAGGCAGCGTGCGTTCATCTGCCAACGCTGCAACAACATCAGTTCCCGAACAACACTTTATCCCCATTTAGCACGGCGGAAAAGTGCGGTAGTTCACCCAGCGCCGTTACCATATAAGCGAAACCCTAAGACCCACGTATTCTTTCTCAACAGTTCAACGTTTTCTTTCGCTCAGCGTCGCCCACAATGTATAAACGCGTACATTTCGCGCCGACTAACAGGATCTATTCTCCTGGTTCTGCAACGCCTTCACCGACGCTCACAGGATCATCATTACCTTCCTCTTCCCCTGAAATTCCCACACCGCCCCCAGACGACGATGACGAGTACTTTCACGCCGTATATCCGCGCACGCCATACTCAACGAGTATGGAACTCGACCTGGACACCGTATCTCCAAAACCGGTGCAGATACATTTTCTGTTGGCATATTCTCCTGATTCCGAACCAGCTTTCCACTACGATCTAATCTATCCACCCACCAACGGCGGCGGAAAATACCCCATGCAAGCGTTCACGGAACGTGCGACATCTCCACCTTTGCGCTCCTTCATAATAACACATCCCTTATTTCAATTCGATATTGAGGTTTCACCTCAGGTCGGCTCTCACGACGATTTTGTGACAGTCGCAGACGTTCTGGTGTCAATGTATCGTCATCTAAGGCTCGCAATTCACCCAGTCGAATACGCCGAGCTCCCGGAGGGTGAGCAAAGGGAAGCAGTCGACGCGGCGTACTATGTCCGCTGCGGAAATATTCGCGATCCCCAAGAGAGGCTAGCGGAAGAACGCAAAGGCATCAAGAAGGTCGACCTTCTCATGGGCTGCACTCACTTCATGGGCCTCTCTGCGACGGTCGAAGGCGCAGACGTATGGGAGATGAATGTTGCGTAGATGCTGCAAGTGACAGTTCTGGCTCGCGAGTCTGTACGATTCGACTTCCTCCTAGACGAGGGATTGGTGACTCACATCTAGTCAAAAGTTGATGGTGTAGGTTACGCTATGTTGTACCGAAGATCAACCGGTACGTCGGCTTGAATGCTAAATGTTGAATCTATATTAACATTCGATAGGGAAAAACCTTACATGGTTTTCCGTGACCATTGCTTTCGGCCAGGACGATCGGTTCACTCCCCGAGAGCGGCCTTTCCTGTATTAGGGCTGCTCAACTTCAGGCGTTACTTCTATGGCTGGCGACCTACTCAACCGCAATACGGGAAAAACATGGAGCTCAGCCAATGTTAACATCTGATGAGACCTCGAATCGGAATGTAGGAGTGCGTGGTTTAGCGCCCATATCTGGAAATGGTGTGAGGATGGCTATGTCGAGAATGTGGGCAATGGATGTGGATTATGATATCCTTCTAAACACAAATATAATCATAAGAACTGTATTAATATCTCTTTCCTATGCGTTTTTGTGCGTCCTGGGCATTTCCTTGTTCTCGTTCGTTCTGACACTACATGTTTCAGTTTACGTCTACCCTTGAGAGTATACTTTACGTGCATGGTCAATTTTACATCCAGTAAATGTATGAGCGCTGTCGAACGTTGAGGCAGACGAGGCATTATGTTACATATGCATAAGTACCTTAGTGCGCAATTAATTCTTGTCTCCGCACAGATCAACGAAGCCATAACCAAAGAAAAGGTCGCTTCCTCTGACAAAACCTAATCAAAATCACTCCATTCAAAAGAGACCATCGAATTTGCGACGCAGTCCACACTGAGCAGTGCGTTCTGCAGGTTCAATGAACCTATTCTGCCTCTAGCTTAGTGTGTAAGTTCCCAACCGATAACGCGGCCATATCTGCAATTCATGTTAAATCAGACGGTGTGCAGCAAGGGCTGCTAAAGAGGGGGGTCCAAAGATGGCCGTTAAGCTTATGGCTGTTGAATTCATAGAGTAAAGGACGAGGAAAGTCAGGGTAATGACGGGGAAAGCGAACGATACGAACCCGACTTCGATTCATTCCCACCTTTCACTAATACCCATGAATCCCACCAGGACGAAAACCCATCTACCGCATCCATCTTCTTATTTATTGAGCGTTAATCCAACATATGCCTTAGAGAATGACGGAGAAACGTGATGCCTGTCAGGATGTTGGATCATGATATGGCAGACAGAAGAGAGAGAAGGACGTAGACGCGGAGAAAGAGAGAGCGAGAAAGTTGGATATAAGTAAGAGCCGGGCCGGCTTACCTGTGCGTTCCTGCCACGCTTCGCTTTTAAGTACTTTGCTTTTAAATTACTTCTCATTCCATCGTGTTCTCACTATTCACTGCGCTTTCAACGCTCAGCCCCTCGCCTAAAATGCTCATAACGCTAAACACTATCTTTCTTCCAACTTACCTTGTGCAGAGTCACTGTTCGTTGCGCTCCAACAACGCGTGCAAGTTGCGTGCAAGTCGGCATTGGAAGAATATCGTTAGGGTTGAGGGTGAGAGTTTTCTTACTTCTATAAGGGAACGCGGCTCTTCGTGTAAGAATAGTATAGATACGTACCACGCCTACCATCTTGTCCGCAGATCACATTCACGGTTTCTTTCTCCTCTTCTCTTCCATAGCAGGAGCCTTGACAGACACTAGATCGTGGTAGCTAGTGGGCGTTATATTTTCCTACGGCGCTTTGTCTTCTTGGGGAACATATTCTTTTATGTAGGCGGTCTGCTCTTGGACGACGACGACGTGTGCTTGCCTTCTGTGTATTTGAGATCGTCCAAGTGCTACGCCTATGTATACGTGTCAGCTAACACGCGTCCGTGCGCAACTCCTCTCCCTATTTCTCTGCCTGCCTAACTGAACACAACTCACCTAACCTCCGCTCGTGTCTGCGCCCACCAATTACCTCCACCTCCACCCGACACACATCCGTAACCCAGATTTGTTGCAAACACGCCCCAGCGTATGCACATAGTACTCTTTTTTGCTGCGCTCTCATTCCACCGAAGCCGTTAACAATAGTCTCTTTCGCACGTCTACCTGCACCCCATTCAACACGTCGCAAAGTTACCCATCAATCTAGGCCCTATCAAAGAGGCGGAGATTTAGGGCGGGCCCCCATCTTCTACTTGGACTTCTCCTTGGTCTCTGACTCACCACTTCGACTCTATCTCCTTAACTATGACTAGGGCGAAGGCAGCGGTGTATCCCGATCCCGACGTTCTAATGCTTCGATAGTCCAACACGTACGGAAGGCAACACCAGCCTTCCACGTTCTCCCTCGACGCAGCTCTAAGTCTTCGACTTTTCCCAACCGTCCACACGCATGCTTGTTAAGTGTATACAGGACAACATACACTGCCTTCTCCCCCAAATCTTCAAAACGAGGTACCTCCCTGCGTAGAAGGCATATCCAGCATGTCGCCGTTCCATGTTTCAACTGATCCATGACCGTGTTTGACTTCTCTAATGCAAATAAGATATAGAAAGTACTGTGCATGGATTGAAGCAAAACGAGATTTGGGACTGACACGAACGCACAGAGAACTTGGGCACCGCCGTCGTTGAAGTCGTCAGTCCTAACTACGGACTCAGCTAAAGTTGTTATTGTGCGTGTATACAATAAGGACGACCTGGGCAGCTTTGATCATTATATCACCCACCAAGTCTATTGTCACCCATTCAACTGAACATCCACTGGCACATTTTTAACGATGTTTATATTTTATATCGAACTGCAAACATGATTAAGCTAGTAATTAAGATTCCGAACGTATCCTACCAATGGCCCAAAGAAAAGAGAAGAGAAGAAAGAAAAACGAAAGAGAAACGAACAGAAGACCATAGAGCTAGTCTCAATACGTACTAGTAAGAGAGTTGACATCTTCCTGTTTAATACTCGGAGCTTTGGTCTTTTTCGCCCTCGTAATTCCTGCGTGAACCTCTTCAATATGTCGGAGAAGGCCACCACTTCCCGAGAAGTTCCCTCTACAATCTTCCCAGGTGCAACCGTAACGCTTTTTGCTGTTCTTCTCGTTCACGATGGCATGAGGACCAGTTTGACGAACATGATCCCTGAACTCGCTCACGCTGGAGCAGATCTCGCTACAGACTTCATCGTGGGCTCCTCCCACTTTTTGTAACTTGCATGTGATGGGCATCTTGAAAGAGCTGGGCGTGACCTCGCGGGTCTCGGCAGGCTTGTAGGGTGTGCGATTGACCTTTCTCCGAGTCCTGATGGGGCCGCTGACCATCGGAGGCGATGATCCTTCTGCGCAGGCGGGCTCGAGGATTTGGTGCCCTGGATATGTCTGACGGTGATGCCTGATCATCTTGTTCGTGATCATGTGGTTATACCACAACACATAAGCATGAGCCCGACGATCTCCTCCCCTTCCCCGACGCGGGACTACGTCAAAGGGTGTCGCAATCTCAGACGCTACTGGAGAGGGAGGGGTTATCGAAGGCATAGCTGGCGTGAATATTTCAGGAGCAGGCGTTTTGGGTTCTTCTTCGAAGTTTATGTAGGCGGCAAACATATCTTCCTCCGATTGTGGCTCGCTGACGAGGGTGGGGCCGCCATGATTTGGAGGGGTGGCCTGCCTCGTCATGTTAACGCTTACTGCTGGGAGAGAAGGCATCTCTGGCGAATGTTGGATTTGGAGGTGATCTGGAAGCGGATCATATGGATATTGATTCCAATATGAAGGACGATCGTTGAGGTCATATGTTTGATGGAATTGTGGTGCCTGGTCTGAAGGCTGAGGGTAATAAGCAGGCCCAAAAGGTTGCGAATGAGGAAAGGCCATCATTGTGAAGATGAAAGCAATGGAGGTACAATGCAGAAAGCAAGAAACAAACATGAACATGTCGCGTCTTTTCAACTCGTGCGCGACTTGGGTGGCATTTTCAACAAACAAAACCACATGTACTACACAATCGTGTAATGCAATTGGGCGCGCGCCACTTCAACGGAAGCAGTCCGTGTTACCATATTTGCCTCGGTAAGCACTATCGGAGGTTTAACGTGTTTCTGACAGATGCGCCAACGATGCTGGTAGGATAACTCAAAGACTGGTCATGAGTAGAACGGGACTTCTGTAATGAACCTCTCTTCATGTAAGCTACTTTATCTTGCACTTAGACTAAATTTGATGCGAACCGACGCGTTTTTTTAGGCGCCCGAGCGCTAGATACATGTCACGGTAGTCACGTACCCGTGCACGGTCTTGCTAAGTTTTCGAAATTGGTACTACTCTAGTGCATGGGCAGATTCCGTGCTCACATGCACATATCACTATAGCATAAACAGCTTGGAGGGCTTGTCAATCATTAATTTCCCAACGAGTTTAGGTATATATTACATATACACGAAGAAAGGGATCGTGCGCCCAGTTCTGCAGAGCACTCACAGCGCAGTCGCCCATCACCCCTACTTTTCGACCAACGTTCCATCCCCGACCCAGAAACTGGCAGGCCCTAGGCAGTGCCAAAACGCGGATGAAAAAGTTATAAATTATAGGAAAATATTTTCAATCCATTCATCCGTCTTTCCCTCCCTTCCCCTTCACCCTTCAGGATACGGATACGGTGGCCTCCGCGAGACCTGAATTTTGCCTATGCTTACAGGAGGTCTCCAAACGCTGCCATATCTGCGCCTGCACTCTCGCGCATGCCAATTTCCCAGTCTATGACATGGCAGTGAGAAGGGAGTATAAGAATCTGGAGGAAGAGGGCTTACAGCTGTAGATGATGGTGACGGCCATGAGGATACCCGTTCCGCTGCCAATGGCTCCTGAGAGATCTGCAGCAACAGAGAGGAGACCAAGAATGGCACCGCCGAATGCAGCAGCAGTTGGGATGATACGCTTCAGCTCCTTGTACATTGAACCTTCGCGGTGACCTGCCATAACCTTTCGACGTGCATGTCAGTAATGAAGACATGTGGACGCGCGCATTACACATACCATTTGTTGGTCCTTGAGTTGTTTAGCAACATCGCGAGGGCCGGATCCGGACACCTCGATCCAAGTTTTCGAGAACAGTGCGCAGGCAGACAGCATGAAAGTAATGTAGATAGCGGTGTGGATAGGATCGAGGATGGCCTCCTTGATGGTATGGGGAGGGGACATATAGTACGCGATACCTTGGGTAGCACGGAGTTGAGGAGAGTCCTCCAGGGGCTGCGAAAATGCTAAATTAATGCGGTAACATATAATGACTGCACACACGTACCTCCCAGACACCGAGAATCTTGACGAGAATGTTTGAAGGGAAACGCGACGCGAGCATCTGGGACACGATAAACACGTTCGAGGTCAAAGCGCTCTGCAACATGATAGGCATGTTCGAGGTGTAGAACAGTTTGATGGGATAGGTTCCACGTTGGCCACGGAATTTGTTGCTCTTGACAGGAATTTCGATCCTGAAGCCTTGGAGATAGATAACGACGGCGAAAATGACCACTGTTGAGATGAGACTCATCACGTTAGGGAGACGTTCCCTCCAGAAGGCCTCGCGGAGAGCGCGCCCTTTATCGTGCCATGTGAACAGAAGGTGGAAAAGCGCGACGATAGCACCCTCGAACTCCGATCCGCGACCAATGTTGACGGTTGTAGGTGAAAATGCTTTCCATACGATGCTCTCGCAAATGTTGGTGGCGATGAACAGGTTAATACCGCTTCCAAGACCATAACCCTTCTGCAGCAGCTCGTCGAGTAAGATGACGATGAGTGCGGCAACGATAAGTTGGATGATGAGGAGAAGACAGACACCCGCGCCGAGATCCTTGGGTTGACCATAGAGACCGGTAAGAACGTAGACGGTAGCTTGCCCGAGAGCGATAATGAGAGCGAACACTGATTAAGTAGTTAGCAATCATGGATTGATGAAACGGTCGAACTTCCACCTCCGACTCACGTTTCTGTGCCCCGCTGAACAACGCGCGATCCTCCTTGAGACTGAAGTCAACGTCAATGAGGTTGGCACCTGCAAGCAGTTGCATGATCATTCCAGAGGTGATAATTGGTGTGATTCCGAGTTCCATGAGAGTACCGCGATTGGAGGCAAGAATGACGCGCATCCAGTACAGCGGGTCAGACGAGTCCGACGACATGATACCGTACAGTGGTACTTGCGAACACACCAGGAAGATAAGGAGTGTGACCGCTGTCCATAGTATTTTTTGGTTGAAAGGTACCTGTGGAAGAAGGTTGGATAAAGGCGGATTATGCGTAACATACACTTACTTTGCGATCTGGGGAAGAAACTTCAGGAAGAATCGGGAGGAAAGGCCGGACGAGGTTCAGGAACCGAACTATATAAGCCGTCAGATATCGAGAGTAAAGAGAAAAAGGATTGAAACGTACACCCGCTCATGTTGAAAGGGTTTGAAAGAAAGTGGTTTGAGAGAAAGAGGTATTGCGTTCGTCGCCACCTCACACTTTCCAGACGTGGCAGATTACGTAACTGAGATTCAGAACACGTCTTTACTTTGTTTGCGTTGCAATGGTTAGCCAAATATTTTCTCGTTTGTTGACGTTTCGCACGGCTGCCCGCTAGTCAACGCTCTCAGTCTCTCCCTCTGCAACTTTCACTTCCTTTCATTTGAGTTCTATTCCGAATTGTATGAAATAAGAGAAGATGTGAGTGGAATCTAGTATGCTTCTCCCCATCCTCACTCTTCGAGAAAGATTCCGAGTCAATACCTCGGAGAATCTGAAACGGGGCTAGTTCAACGGAGTACGAAGGTATACACCAAGTTTTTTTTGCGTTATTCATCATATCTGGACCTCCTCAGCGCTCAGTACTCGGTAATCTGCACCTGTTGTAGGACATATCTCAAATCAGATGCATTCGATTGCCAGGACATCAGCCTCACGGTTGTGCTGCGCTTTTTACTCACTCGAAATCGTCGAATCTTTTTCTGAGGAGGAAACTACGCGTGGTTCTTGATCTATCAGAAGTCGATCCAAACAACTCTCTGATTTTGTCTCCTCCACGTGTTTCTGACTTTCTTTCCTTTGGTCATAGTCAAATCTTTTAAACCGTGGACGACAACTTGGCCTCGTACATAGGAACAGAATCAGGAGATGCGTTCACCCACATATCTAGCATATCGACCAAGTGCTATACAAGTCCCAACTTACTACATAAGGCCGAGCTTGGATCCCTGTACTATTTGACGGCCGCTTGTTTTCTGGGCTCCGTGCTTACACCCTCTTGCAGTTCAATATCTCTTCGCTCTACATATTCTCGAGGCTGTCCAGGCATCAATAATCCCGGTCACTACTTCCCCCGCCCCTATCCTAGAGTAGGTCGACGTCACGGACCTGTTGTCGCCTCGATACAGCTATGCGCAGGGCTAAGGGTCAAAGCATATGGCACATCGCCCTCCATGTCCAACCTTCTCTTGGCTTGAGTGCTGTTCTGCTTTTTGAATTTCCTTTTCGAGGCTCTGGACGACGATCAACGCCTCTATATGCGTGTGGACGCTGAGGAATTTGATTTGCACGCCGTTGCTTGCGACTGTGCCTTGGCCGTAAGTGCCATGGTAAGCAGTATGGCTCAGCGCCTATGCTTGGACCCTCTTGATGTAATTTATATGTCCCCTTTGTGTGCTTGCCTTGTCTTCCTCCGCGTTGGGCAAGACTTTCCATCTGTTCTCTGACTGCGTTGTGAGAGGATGATTTATGCATGTTCCTGAACAGAAGGTCGTCGGCTACTTTCGGCGGCGGCGCTTGTTCTGTGCAGTACACATGGTGACCTGAAGTGTTTTCTTCCTCCTTTCATCAAGGAAGGACTAATGTCGAGATAGAGACTAAGCAGGACATTCTGAGCGGGCCAGACCGACTGAGAAATGCCAGCTGCTAGATCCCGATTCTCGTCGCCCACATATACCGCACTACCTTGATCGACAATGATGAAGGAGTCACGCATAAG
The DNA here is from genome assembly GCA_003314615.1 of Pholiota microspora. Lineage (NCBI taxonomy): Eukaryota > Fungi > Basidiomycota > Agaricomycetes > Agaricales > Strophariaceae > Pholiota > Pholiota microspora. The sequence goes on from QFFD01002972.1 coordinate 22,899, forward strand.
TTCAGTTGCTTTGACCATCAGACCATGTATGGGCTAAATACTTGGCGCAACGTTTACAAAGAGGACGCCAGCTACAATTACCGTATGTGGCCTCAGCGCTTATATTTTATGACATATCCATAGCATCCGCCCACTGAAAGGATTAGTTTCCAAAGTAGGGAACGACGCTTCTTACCATTGAACGGCGCAGTATAAAACCTGAAGGCCAAATTGGCCCACTCCTCAGAATCTCCAATCGGAAAACTCGACCTTAACCAAACTGTTCCACCCAACTTCTTCAAGTTCTCACAATGCCCGCTGCAACAGCCAAAGACTGGATCGCCATCCTCGAAGAGCAACTCAAGCAATCGGGGCATTGGGGGTACTTCCGACCGCTTTCCGCGCGAAACATTAACGACATCCTTAAATTTCCCAACCAATTGGGCATTATCTCGATCGGTTCCGAAGGCGGAAATAATTTCGTATTGAAAGGTCCCAAAATCGGTGAGTATCGCATCCGGACTTCTGTACAAGCTGAGACTTATAGTATGTTGTGAACAGAGAAATATCATTGCTACGTCGTGCTCCGAGATAGGAAGGTTTACTTGAGTAGCAAAGTACACAATTCCCACACATTCGTAAGTAATTTTTACCGTCCTTCAAAGAGATTTGAAGTCTGACCGTCGGATATTCGCAGCTCAAGGGAAGAGAAATACGCCATGGGAAAGAAGAGCGTTTGAAACACGGTGATGACGTCTTAATCGGCGAGAAAGGTAAGCGATAACTTTTTCCTGATAACTACTTACCCACCTCTGTAAGCCTTTATTTTTGGTAGAATTGGTAAACCACCTTTCTGTCTCGAGGATTACGAATTTGGCCCAATGCTAGGGAAAGGTACATTCGGCAAAGTGTACGACGTCCTGAACAAGAAAAACCAGAAACACTACGCGATGAAGGTAGTACAGATTGCCAGAGACCCCGAAGACCCAGGAAAAATCAAATTGAAGGCCCAGCAGAATCTAAAGCAAGAAGTCAAGAACATGGCATCACTCCGCCACAAGAACATATGCAAGTTATACCAGACTTTTTACGATGATGCCGGCAAAAGTATTGGTGCGTTCTGGGCCTTTGTGTCAAAGTTCGCGGACTGATTCTGACCTAGGGATCGTTATGGAACTGGTCAAAGGTGGCAAGGACTTGTGGAAACTTATGTCCCTGTACAAGAATGGCATAGAAGGTATGCTGAGAAGCAACATTTATCGAGCGCCCTCCTCATAATTGTGTTTCAGACAAGGATGTGGTTAGAGATCTGTCATATCAGCTCTGTGATGCTGTCGATGTGAGCATCAGTACTTGCATCTTTCAGTGGTCCTTGCTGATAGACCTCTTAGTATATTCATTCAAGAGGAATCGTGCACCGAGACATCAAACCACAGGTATGTCATCTTCTCGTTGTCTGCTTTGCGCCCCTTAACTCATCGGCCCCTTAGAACATGCTGCTAGTAGAGGTAGCGGATAAAAAAATTCCACTACTTAAGCTCACGGATTTTGGTCTATCGACTTTCCAAGAAGATGATACGGGCCTTAAAGTAAGTGTAGCTGTACATGCCCATACCTGTTGTTCGATTGTTAATTCACTGTGTTCCAGAGTGTCTGTGGTACGCCATTGTTCGCGGCGCCAGAAGTGGTTCAGCGCAACTACGATGAACGCGCCGACAATTTCAGCGTAGGCGTCACGCTTTATTACATGTGGGTCTCTATTTGCATATATATCCTTGAGTGTAATTCATCTCTTCATTTGATAGGCTAACGGGCGGGCCGCCATTCGTAAAGAGAGAGGGCGATGTTCCACGAGACCTCTTCAATAAAGTAATGGGCCGTAAGTTATGCTTAGATGGACTGAAAAGACAAGGCGAATCTAGCCTCGAAGGTGCGTTTCACAGTTGATCATCGGATTGTTTTATCTCACAATCCGATAGCATACAAGATCATTGAGAGGCTGCTTCGATCTAAACCAAATCGCAGGGCCTCGGCCAAAGATGTCATGGAGAGTGAGTGGTTGAGAGGATTAAAGCCTTGCCACGGTCGTGAAACTCGGGCACCGGGCCTGGATGTGGACATCTTATGCCCGTTCCCGGCGTCTCTCTCGGAGGTCCAAGAACAGGATGAGGATGGCGATAGTGTCATGGAGGATGTGGCGGGCCCCGTTGTGGCGCCTCCGTATCCACCGCCGATTATTGCCACTCGTGGACCAAGTATATGGAATCGTACTAGGGAAAACTGACTACGCATAATCATTATCATTATTTTTGACCCTATGCTGCAAAAAAACCGCGTTTACTATGAACTGCGTACCAATCTGAGGAAAGGATGACCCACGACCAGACTGATCATGAGAAGCCGCAGAATCCCTGCCTGTTTGCCGATATGTAGGGCCATCAAGCACCATTCCATAAATGGTAATGTGCTATACAATGGCGATAAGCCACTTATTCTCGATACATAAGAGAACAGTAGAACATTGAGTTTTTGAAAACCTCTCTTCTGTCTAGTATTCTTTCCTGCTCGAATCTGGCTATGTGATGGCTTCCCACAGTGCCACGATATGTTCTTCTCACCAAGCATATGAGCGCCGCACAAGTGTCTCCTCGGACACTACCGATATAGATTCAAGCGAGGAGGATATGCAGCCCGACGAGCTGGTGTTTTGGGGTTGGTTGATGTATGCCGGTGACGACACCTCAGACTATCACGATCTCTTGTTTCCGAAGACAATGCCGAAGGTCTGCGTTGGCCTGGGTCCCTCAGGCGCCGTGATTATGAATGAATCACAGAAAGAATGTGAGTGGAGCACTAATATAATTTCTTCCAATTTTAATACGCTGACACTGCGAATGACTGAAGCGCACCTATTCATTTTTGAATGGGATGGCACGGAATCTAGTTGTGCAGTTTCATTAACGTCAGGAAGCTCATGCGTAAGTGTCCACGTTATTGTCTTTATTCAACGAGAAATCATGCTTCAAACCCAACAGACATGGGCCGTTGACGGTGGATACCTGCAGATCGGCGCCGCTAGTAAGTTTATACCTCTGACGTCTATACTCTGCTCTGCTGACCTTATTTTCGCAGATTATGTGTACTATCGCCGAAGAGTGCTCACACCGCTGGAAGAACATTACGAAATTGGAGGTGAACTGGGTTTTGGTACTTTCGGAAATGTACACTGGGCTTTGAAAAACAACTCGTCGGGTACGAAGTACGCCATTAAGCGCATTGATAAAAAAAGCAATGCATACCGGGCAAACAAGAAGGCGGAGAAAATGCTCTACAGAGAAGTCCACAACATGCGACTTCTGGACCACATCAACATCTGCAAGATTGAACAAGTCTTCGACGACGAAGACATGTTAGGTGAGTACTCAGCTAGCTGTTTCTCTACCTGCGCTTATTAGAGCACCATAACCAGCTATCGTCATGGAGCTGGCTCCGGGCGGTAATCTGCGACAGCTCCTGGATTCGTTCCCGGCAGGAATGCGTGCGTGGCTCCGTCAATCATCACGTTCATATCCAAGCTCACATCTGAACTCTATAGCTGTTGAGGATGTACGTGACATTACGTACCAGATTTGCGAGGGAATGGCGGTAAGTTGATATGATATTTCCATCGCCGTAATTTAATTTGGAGGCTAGTACGTGCATTCCAAGGCAATCGTTCATCGAGATCTCAAGCCCCAGGTGTGTATGTATGCTTCTGATTCAAAGATAACACTTAATATTCTACTCAGAATATCCTTCTGACAAGTACGACCACACCATACATCGTAAAGATCGCCGACTTCGGCCTTTCCAAAGTGGACACTGAAATGTCTGCTCTGAGGGTATATTCTTTTCTTGCTTCATGTTTCTTACCACTGACATTTCCCTTCTCAGACATTTTGCGGCACGTACATGTACACAGCTCCGGAGCTGGTATCTGGAGAAGCGTACACCACTATTGTTGACTCTTTCAGTGTGGGAGTCATTGCGTATGAGCTGTATGTCGTCGAGATTGAATTTCAGCTAAGCATCTTGTGCTCATCATGACCATCTCTTTATAGGTTGACAGGCAAGCTGCCATTTGATTCTGCGCAAGACTCACATACACGAGAAACACGGCGGACTGGGTCCACTGTTGTTCCCAGGAAGACCGCCGGATTGTCCACGGCGCGCCCTCGAAGAGGGTTCTACCTCCAGCGTGATGTTCAAACGCGTGTACCAACTCGCTTGGACAATATATACGACCTTGAGAGCAAAGAGACAGACATTTCTGATGGTACGCCTCATTCTCAACTATTCTACCGACTTGTTCTTATTCGATGTAGTCGTCGACTTTCTCTCGCATCTTTTGGAAGAGCAACCTACCCACCGTCTCTCCATGTCTGCTGCTTTGCAACACATTTGGCTGGCGGGATATTTGCCAAAGTATAAGCCCAGTCTTCTTCCAGCTGATTTTGGCAAGGCACCGCTAGGGTACATGGACACCTTCATGAGCAGTCCCGTACGTAAACCATCTGATAATGCCCATCTTGAAGTCAACACACGCTTCAACCGTGAGCCAAAACGCGCTGCTTTCGGAGCTGACCATGGTCATACGTACATAGAAGAGGGGGACGATGTAATCGATCTTCCGTTGCCTCTGCACCCATTACACAGCCCTACAGAACATTAGGCAAATAACATCTTGTTCATGCTGGAATGCTAGTCTTGACTGAGCGTGTTCACTCGTAAAAAGTTTGTTATGTACTAAGAGAGTAAACCACGTTAGACAGAGACCTCGCATCAAACCAATTCTTCACAGAGTCCGACCGCGCAGAGCTCCACTTTCAACACGTCTGCGCACTACCAAGCATGCCAACTCGCCGTCATTGGTTAATTGGCGGCAAGTCAGCAATAACTTGGGAGTACGGTCGTCCCAAAAGCCAAGCTGCACCGCAGACAGACAAACTGGGAGGATGGTGTGGAGGGTAAAGGGAAGATATGAATTGAAGGGAAAGCTATAATGCGAGCTCAACATTTTTGACAGGCCAATAATGGGAAAACCATCTTCGGTAATATGACCGCGCAGTGCCCCACTTTCAACACGTCTGCGCACTACCAAGCGTACAGTCTCAGGATCATTGGTAAAATGGCGGGGAGCAGGCAACAACTTGGGAGTACGGTTGTCTTGCAAGCCGAGCTGCATCGCAGGCGAGGTACTTGAAGGAGGCAGAGTGGTCAGGGAAGCGGCTACACACAATAGGAGACAAGAATATAATAAGAAAAATATACAAGGCGGGAAGGGTTCTTTTGGAAAGGGGAGTACATGGAGGTCAGAAGGAAGAAAGAAATGAGGTATAGATAATTTTGGGCGCGTTCTTATAGGTGGGCGCGTTGGCCGAAAGGGGAAAGAGGCCCGAGAATGTATCCCAGAATGGCAATACATGTGACGTCATGATTATAGCAGGCCTCGACGCCGATGTCCCCTTCGAGGCCGAGTTCCAATGGTAAACTAGGGTAAACTGCGAGATATTTATTGTAGAATTTTGCTCCAAAAAAATTACACAGTCGCCCAGCGCTTACTCAGTAGGCATATGGGATCGTTTATCAAAGCCAGTTTCTCTTTAATAAAACCCTTTTGCAGTATATAAGTAGCCCATATACTGCCTCCATTCCTTCAGTAAACTATGTGAACATCAATTGAGGTGAGCGTATGCTAGTGCGCTTCTCAGCGCTTCGTAATTAGGTACTTGAATGCATTAGCTGACTAATTGAACACCAAGTGAGCGCTTCATGATTATATTCCTTTATGATGAGTAATTGTCAGTAAAAAGTTCTTGAGCTCTAGAAACAAACATTGAGTTGCATTTTCAAGGGAAAGGAATCTGCTTGTCCTTCTCGAAACATTGTAACCTCATGACGAGTATTGGATTTCGGGGCTGTGGCCAGTGTATATACGGGCTTGATACGGGCAGGCGCAATGTTCGCGACTGCCTACACCAGATTCTATTCTTGATATAATTTTTTGTTCTATGAAACGAAAGTTCAATCTTTTTACTTCCGAGGACTTGCAGAAGATCTGATTTCTCCATGAGGGCGCAAAGTTGGCCTAGTACTTAGAATGCTTATACAAAAGCTGTGTTCCTCGTTCATTTGGCGTTTATTAATCAAGGCTCCAACCACTATCGTAGCTGCTTTGTGCTACTAGCAGATACGAAATGTATAGGGCGTACTTAATTATAATATTTTAGCAGCCAAACAGTTTCTCTATGCCCGACTTTGATTTTCCCTTCTGCAATTACCAATGTCGTTTATGGGTGTCCTTGGATGTCATTCAATATGGAGATGTAGCAGATTAGATAAAGAAGTAGAGATCAAGCGACGAACGTTCGTCTTATTTTACGGAGAGCCGACATGCCGCCTGCGCTTCGCATCGGGCCGGAAGCTTTCCTGCCAAGACTCATCAAAAATTACATTATTTGCATCACTTTTAACGGCACACGACTGCAAATCCACTCCATTTCCCCCACCGACTCAAAGGTAGGCCGCCCTTCAATCTTCTCTTCCCACTACCACCACTCACTTCGACGCAGCCCACTATGGTGGAATCACAAACGCCTGCAGAGCCCCGGCTGACTCGAGTCTCCGATCTAGAAGAATTCGAGCGCAGCGATGGACGGCCTGCTTTCATTCTCACCGTTGCAGAAGTCAAGCTGCTCGGTATCGCGGGCGTAGGCTTTTTTCTCGATGGTAAGCTTGCATTCAATGAAAGCCCGGCGAATGCAAAAGTTCAACTAACATTTTTCAGCCTACGATCTCTTCATCATCAATGTAAGTCATAATCAAGTCTCGGTGTCTCCTATTCACTAACGCGTTCGCAGCCCGTCGCTACCATGCTCCAATATCGATTGTATGGAGGAAACCCTCTCCCCGCAAACCTCGAGGGATTCATGAAGGCTGGAGCAAACATTGGAAGTGTCATCGGCCAATTCGGGTTCGGTAAGTATCTTCCAATCATTTTTTTTTCGCGCTCATCCGTCCCATAGGATACGCTGCCGACGCCCTCGGTCGCAAAGCTGTGTGTGAGTCTATATCTCATCTTGATTTAACCTTTACCCTACACTGACATATATCCAGATGGAAAGGAACTTATGCTCATCATTTTCGCCACCATCCTCACGATGACCACCCCTACTGGCGCCCTCTCCCCCGACTCATGTCTCATCTACCTTGGAGTATTCCGTATTATCCTTGGAATCGGCGTAGGTGGTGATTATCCAATGTCCGCTTCCGTCACCTCGGATCGCGCCAACATCCGCAAACGCGGTACTATGTTAGCCTATATTTTCTCCAATCAAGGCTGGGGCAGCTTCGCCGGAAGCTTGGTCACGATCATCGTTCTTCTCTGCTATAAGAGCACGATGGAGGCTGGAAACACAAGCAAGGTTGATGGCGTGTGGAGAATTATCATCGGGATCTCCCTGATTCCTGCCTTCGCCACCCTTTACCAGCGTTTAACGCTCCCTGAATCAACACGGTTTATCAAGGCCCAGGAGGCGAAGCATGCAGACCACGAAGCCGACGCGGGAGATAATGAGATCGCCAAACTCAAAGCTGCCCAACATGCTGAGGAGCTAAGGACGGCCACCCCCACTACGACAGATACGAATGCAATGACGGAAGGCGAGACGGAGACCAGAGCTGGTTCCGAAACGGAGGGTGAAAAAGCGTCAACTCCCATTGCTGATAAGAATGAAACCGATGATGTGGATGTGGATGTAACGACTGCGCCAGTCGAATTGATTGTGAGGAAGAAAGCGCACTTCAAAGGTCTGTCGGATTGCTGTGTGTGTCGTTTTCGGGACCAACTGACTCGGGCACCCCTCAGAATTCGTTATTTACTTTTCGGAATGGCGTCACTTCAAACACCTTCTCGGGACGTGTGTGTGTTGGTTCCTCCTCGATATTGCGTGAGTACTATATCAGGTCCACTCTATACTTTCCGCACCCTTATTCACCATACAATGTCCTCAGTTTCTACGGCATCAATCTCAACCAAAACGTCGTCCTACAACAAATTGGATACGACGGAAACTCGGGCTCTCCTTGGAATAGGCTCTTCAAAATTTCAACCGGTGGCATCATCATCACAGCTCTCGGTTTCGTCCCTGGTGTGTTACTTTCTACCCTTCCGTTCGCCATAGTCCAGCACGTTGTACATCATCTGACATGCTCCTGATTCAGGATACTATGCAAGTGTACTCACTATCGAGATTCTGGGACGCAAATGGATCCAAATACAAGGATTCCTGTTTGCTGGCCTGTTCCGTATGTGTCACATTATACCCTCTGACTACGCGTACTACCGTACTGATGTATACACTTTTTCTAGTGGCTATCCTTGCTGGATGCTTCCACACTCTGAGCAAAGTGTCGTTCATCGTGTGCTTCGCTTTCCTACAGTTCTTCTTCAACTTTGGTGCAAACACTACTACTTATGTGCGCTTCTTTCCACCTTCCTTCTTTCAATCTAGTACGCCATCTTGACCTTCACATCTTTAATGTCCTTTTCTTTAGTGCTACCCCGCTGAAGTCTTCCCGACCCGCTTTCGTGGCTTCGCACATGGTATCTCAGCGGCGATGGGCAAATGCGGCGCCATCATCTCCGCGCTCGCGTTCAACACGCTCTCCAAGAAGATCGGTACCCCCGCGTGCCTTTGGATTTTCTTTGGATGCTGCATGTTCGGTGCTCGTAAGTGTTTCTGTCTTCACCCCCTATCTCCTTCGCTTTGCATTCTTTTGCAAAAGGGCGATACTCACTGCGATAAATTTCTTACCAGTGTTCACGCTCCTGCTCCCCGAAGTCAAAGGCTACGATCCTGACGCTATTTTGGCTGAGGAAATCCGCGTGAGACGCGAAGAGCGTGCCGCCGCCTCCGCTACCGCCCATGTGGGGAATTAGGCCGCGACATGCTGACTCCGACACCGAGTAGGCCGCATGGTTTTCATGCTTCCTACCATCTGCTCTAAGTATATCGCGCGGATACTTTGGGAAAATAAACCATCCCACATGACGAATCCTGGCTCTTGTACATTCAGAGCGATAGGAAGCGCAGGAAGGGAGGGAATGGGAATGGACATATAGATGTCACTAAAAGCAATGACTATCCACGACACGAAATGAATTGAACTACTAACAATACACAACACATTCAAAAGCTGTAAACTAATTTTTTTACTTTCAAATTCTTGTATTACATGTTTTCGGTTGAACAAGCTATTCACACTGACCGGCCCCGACACTATTGTTTTCCAGTGGCATTATATGGTTGCGCGACGACTGATGCTGATAGTCAAATGTAGTCTTATGGTATAAGGGAGATGTGGACGTACCTATATAATCGTTGGCATTGATCACGACGGGCGTCGACATCGCACACGATGCACTTATACAGCGTGGTATGTATATTTACTGGGTGCAACTAAAGTTTTGTGATCGCGCCCACATCAACCAACTTGGAATCGTTGTCAAAGTATATGGCCCCTATAGCCAGCACTGATGGATCGAACGTCTGCCTGGCTCTGGTAGGAAGTAAAGGGCCATATTGAGCGCACTAGAGTTCGATCAACAAGCTGTCTTGTGTTTTGAACTGAAGGAAGACGATGCACATTTGTCTAACCCACACTTTCATCAGCATGCTCCATCGTCTTGAAGCTGCTCACCTTTTCGTTAGAGATTTTGACTCCATGCAAAGGCTGGTGTACACTGAGAAGAATAGCGATTTTATCTCCAACGCTATGAACGTCGTCTCTCAAGAATTAGCATCAGGAAATCAAGTCTTATATATATCTGAGTTTCAACGTGACACAAAGGCGCCGAGTTATCATGACTGTACCATAGTGGTTTCCGAGCCGGTGGTGTAAATGGTTTAATCAAGGAGTACATTGCCTACATGAGGGCCATAGAAAAAAAAGAGATATACATACTAGTGAATGACAAGAATGAAATAAAGGTACAAATGCCAGCGTTCAAGAAGGCAACTAAGGTCTGACAGTCTGACTACGCCAGCCGCTTTTTCGGAGGTGCCGTGCGCTCCAGGAAGCGTTTATTGCGAATGACCTCTAGCAGATCGTTCCCTAGCCCGACTCGGTCTTCGTCCGGAAATATCCCTTTGATTGCGGAGATAAGCAGGTATTGGCGAGCTTGCATGATTTGAAACCCCACGACAAGTGTTGACAGAAATTCTAAAATCGACTGCATGTCCCTCACCACCGATGGCTCGCTTCCCGAAACTATTTCCCGTCGTCAGTGAGCGACAGCTAAGAAGCTACCAGAACTTACGAGTTAGAAGAGGGGGCACTGGAGGATATCGAGCAGCACAACTTGAACTGGTGGATGATAAGTCCGATTGCGGGTGTGGAGGAGGCGGTGTGTGGGAAACCTTTCCTTCCGCATACTCTTGCATAGTGATACGCGACCATTCTTCGTACGCTATACGCTCCTGCATGATAAGTGCCGACTGCTCGTTCAATCTAACCATGTCTTTGATCGAGGCTAGTACGGATTTAAGTAGGGAGTCCGCCATTGTAAACATCTGTTTTAGGAGAATCGACGTGTCCGTTGGCTCAACTTCCCGATCTTGGCGGGATTGCATACGCTGGAACCCCATAGCAAGAGTCGACACAAGCTCTAGGACAGGTTGCATATCCCCAACAACCGAGATCCCTTGGCTTGACACTATACATCGTCAGGCAGCAATTAGTTGGATATAGTTACAACACTTACTAACCCGAAGATTTGGCGCATTGGATGAATCCGACTGAGTGTCTTTGCCTTCAGTCGAGTCCGCCATGTGCTTCAGCATCCGTTCGTGGTGAGCTTTCCGGTCGTTCATAAGAACCACTGACTCGTCGCTCGCTTTGACCATATCCTTAATCGAAACGAGCACCGCTTCGAGTAAGGGAAAGGCGGTAGAGATCATTTGCTGAAGAAGAGTCGAAGTATCATCATCTTCGTCCAAAGATTCAGCCGATGCGCTACGGTTGCGCTCAGAGTCAGTGGACTTCTGTTTTCGAGGAGATTTGACTTTCGCGTTCTTCGTAATTCCTATCAAAAACACTGTGAATCGTGAAAGAATGCTGAGAAAAAGGAGTGGCACTCACTTGACGAACCCTCTGCTCGGGGGCTTCGTTTTATCTTAAATTTTGTTAACTATGCGCGCCTCACCTAGGCATTGGTCTCACCTCCTTGCGAGCCCTCGGAGACTCATCCATGCGTAGGAGCTGATTCGCATTATCTGTGGCAGATGCAGCTGTGGATGTGGAGGAAACTTTATACATTTTAGATGAGAGTTGAGATGAAAGGTGTGGCCCGTGCGCCAGTTATACCAAGGTTGTGCCCAGGCGGAGACGGGATTTTGAATCCCCGACATGATGGCGCTCGGACCCAGGGTACGCACACTTTGCGACTTTTTGTTTGCTTTTTGTGCTCACTTTAAGCCATTGTAGCTTTAGATATTTCAGCAAAATAATAATTAACACTACCGTATGATACAAGAGACGCTTTTAAATCTGGAAATTGAATCAGAAATTGGCATATTAGGTTGATATCAGGGCAAATTTAGGGCAAATAGTAATGGGGAATGAAGAATAGTTTGCGAAATTTACATAGTTGTCGACGAGAATATGTATATCTAATTCGCATCATGTCTCCACTGGAACTTTTTTTAATCAATATGCCTTCAAAGCTATAAATTCTGCTCAAAAATGGGGTAGACGTTGTGTAAATTAGAATGTGTAATAAATAATGCAAAATAAGTGCTTTCTACCGCCGTTTCACGAAGCCCCCTCCTTCTCTTATTTTCCGAGAGGGTTTTCTTGACCGGCACCCGCGCCCCATTTTTATTACGTCCTCTGCTAGGTTATCTCCTGTTTCCGCAGGACTTGGAACAGGAATAGGGATTGGAACAGGGATTGGAAGCGTGGGGAGGCCGATCAATGTTTCACCCTCGATAGCACTGTAAGCAAGAGTATCACTCTGAGAAAGGCCTGGAGAAGCAGCACTGGTTGTCGTGCTACCCGTTTTGAGTAGACTCGTCACAATGCTGCCGGCGGTCTTGGCGACGTTGTGTCCTGGAAGTAGATGACCACGGTCTTCTGGGTGTTGTATGGAGTCGTGCAATGGGAATAGAAGAGAGGTCGTATCGTGTCCGCAGAGTGTGCTGGAATCATCCTCCTCGGGTATGCTGTACAAGCCTGTAGCGACCTCGGGACTAGGACTACGAGGTGTTCTGCGCACGGGACTCTCCATGACGCTGTCTGTGTCAACTTTCAACGTCCGTTTCACAGGAGTCGCAAGTTGCATAACGCTGTCGCCATCCTTGTCCCGATCGACCCTCACCGTCGAATCCGCCTCTTCCTCCTGTAGCATTTTCACGACTTCATATAATGATGCACTGCTGCTGTCTGTCATGAAAGATTCCGCCACCGACCGTCCCTGCGCTCTTTTCCGTTTCGGTGTGCGTGGACCAAGGCTCGATTCTGTTAGGCATGTCTGGCTTGTATTAACTTGAACTTCCACTCGAAGACCAGTTTTATACATCGGCGAGAAGCCTGTCATCCATCTATGCTGTAAAGCCGCAGACATAGAAAGCCGGTGAGTAGGTTCCTCTTTGAGAAGTCTCGAGAGAAAGTCGGTGACTATAACCAATGAAGATCAGGCACGGTCAGATTAGTCTGCAGATCATGCGTACCATCAGAAATGACAGTTTCTTCAGCCTCAAGGTCGTGTATCTTGTCCAGTGAAATAGGCTTACGCTCTCGAACGTCAAGTTGCAGGTCTATTCCTTTGACTTTATGTGGGCGCACTGTGAGCGGAACGGCTGTTTTGGCAGGAACAACAGTGGATCCAGTCCTTTGTTTTTTCTGCGTATGCGAATCTTGCGAAGACCCAAACGGAAAGTCGGTTGTCAACCTATAAAGAGATGATCATGATGAGCACGAGATTCTTAGCTGAAATTCAATCTAGACGACGTACAGCTCATACACAATGACTCCCACACTGAAAGAGTCAACAATAGTGGTGTACGCTTCTCCAGATACCAGCTCCGGAGCTGTGTACATGTACGTACCGCAAAATGTCTGAGAAGGGAAATGTCAGTGGTAAGAAACATGAAGCAAGAAAAGAATATACCCTCAGAGCAGACATTTCAGTGTCCACTTTGGAAAGGCCGAAGTCGGCTATCTTTACGATGTATGGTGTGGTCTTACTTGTCAGAAGGATATTCTGAGTAGAATATTAAGTGTTATCTTTGAATCAGAAGCGTACATACACACCTGGGGCTTGAGATCTCGATGAACAATTGCCTTGGAATGCACATACTAGTCTCCAAATTAAATTACGGCGATGGAAATATCATATCAACTCACCGCCATTCCCTCGCAAATCTGGTACGTAATGTCACGTACATCCTCAACAGCTATAGAGTTCAGATGTGAGCTGGGATATGGACGTGATGATTGACGGAGCCACGCACGCATTCCTGCCGGGAACGAATCCAGGAGCTGTCGCAGATTACCGCCCGGAGCCAGCTCCATGACGATAGCTAATTATGGTGCTCTAATCAGTGAGCGTGAACAAAAGGACCAGCTGAGTACTCACCTAACATGTCTTCGTCGTCGAAGACCTGCTCAATCTTGCAGACGTTGATGTGGCTGAGAAGCTTCATATTTTGGACTTCTCTGCCGAGCATCTGCTCCGCTTTCTTGTTTGCACGAAATGCGCCCTTCTTTTTATCGATCCTTTTGATCGCGTAACTGCCGCCCGAATCTTTTTTTAAGGCCCAATGGACAATCCCAAAAGCCCCGCAGCCCAGTTCCTGTCCGAAATCGTATTGTTCTTCTACAGGCTTTTTGACTCTTCGCCGACGGTAGAAATAGGCTATGTCAATAAAATTAGCTGAATGACACAAGAAAAGGTGAAGAAAAACTTACTGTATGGGCCAATCTGCAGCTGTTGACTGTCCATAACCACTGACTTGGCTTTTTTCAGCACATTTTCTGCTATGTCGGAAACGGCAAAAATGGAAACTTACGCATTTTTTTACTTTGCCGAGAGCCATCAATGAAACAGCACGATCGCCTTCTGTGCCATCCCATGTAAAAGTAAACAGGGGCTTTTTTGCTATTAGCGGGATCAAAGTGTGAAACCTAGAGATGGTTGACGCTCTGCTCACATTCTAGCTCCGAGGCTGGTATAAACACTGCGCCTGACGGGCCACGGCCAACATGAAAGTCCTTATCGGGTTTAAAAAAGAGAAGATCTGGACGTGCTGGGTCACAGGGGCCCATGTATTTTAACCAGCCCCAGACCAGCTGCGCATCTGGCTGTATCTCCTCCGGACTTTTATCTATCTCCGTAGCAACGGAGCATACACTTGTCCCCCTCTCATATGTTTGGGATGAACGCGTAGTGGTACTTGGGGAAGTCATGACATAGAGCCAGATTTCAGCGGGTGAGAATGATAGACAGAATAGAGCACGTCAACATGACAGGCGGCTTTTGTATACCGAGTAAGTGGCTCAGAGGCGTGGCATGGCTCACAACTAAGCGCCCATCACCATTGTATGGCACATCCAGATTGCCATTTATGGAATGGTGCTTTGTGGCCCTACATCGGCAAACAAACCAGGGGTCTGCATCCTTCCGGGAGCTTCGCCATAGGGACCAGACCGAATAACAGCGAGCGACCCAGTCAAGACCAATTTTGACCGAGTTGAAATACACATGGTCAAATATGTTGATGTTCAGGTTAAGTGTAGCGCATGACGCTTCGGCAAACGCCGCTTATTATTAGCGACGGGCGCCTCTTTGTCTCAAACCATCTCCCCATTCACATTCTCAGTCACAACCTTCGCCAGTACCTAGCAGAGCCACTCTCGTAACTATGCACAAGATCCCACACATACACCGCAACAAATTCCAAAGGGATAACTTAGTCAGCGAAGGAGAATACAGGAATCTTGTTTTTCTTTTGACATACTAGCGACTCGGAGCCTCAGGGTGGCACCCAAAGCGTAGTCAACTAGCACACTAGTGGAGGTTCACATAGCAGCACAAACTGGCACTATGTAGCGCTCTGTAGCATTGATTGATATCTCGCTAATAAGTATGCTAGAATATCCTATTTTGGATTCCCATTTTCATATTGAATTATCTACAGAGCATCAAATTTTGGGGGTATGGGTTAATATAATATTGTATTGAATCGACTACTACTTATGTACAAGGTAGTGTGAATAACAGTAAGTGGAAGTGAATGATTATGTGGTAGAGGAGGCAACGATACGGAAGCTGCACTACGGACAACAGGCGCAATGACAAGGCAGCGGTGACCGACGGCCTGGAAAGTATGGGAAGTGTAACTAGTCGCGAGTGGGGGAGGGCGCGTGCGTGCGAGGAATGTGAGAGAGATGGTGCTGGTTCTGAAGGCGAAGGAGGATGTGGTACTGGAAATGCATGAGGTGTGTGTGTGTGTGCATCGGAGGATGGGAGGAAAGAATCAGGTGGCGCAGCTCGGCGACGGCGTGAGTCTGCTTCAGAGTCACAACAGGGCTGTCTCTACGGGAGTTCAACTGTTCGGCAGCATTGCTCCTAATCACAAGGCTGGCGCAGCTTGGCGGCGGCGGGCGCCTTCTGGGAGTGCGCATGCGCTGCGAGAATCAATATAACTGGGTGGATCATGACGCTCACAAGAGCTGTGGAACCCAAGTACATACCTTATAGTACTGAGCACTGTGACATGGTGACCGTAAACTCGGTCAGTACGGAGGAATTGGAGACTTGAAGCACGTACCGTTTAAGTCGTTGTCCAACCTAGTACTCTCAAAAATGCGCGACTCGCCGACACAGCACCATCGACTGTAAGACGAGGCATTGGTACCGTCGTGTCTTGATTCTTGAGAAGGCAGCCGGGTACCTGCGTGGCGAGCATGTGGGTGGGTTCAACTGATTACATGTCGTTTGTTAGAGGCAATGGGGTACAGAAGGGCAATGATGATGGTCCAAGTTCAACTTGACGAATTCATGTTCCATCATTCGTCATGTGATATTTTTGCCGTGCAACTACAACATTTTGTCCAAGTCCAAAAATTGGACCTATGCATAGAAATAGAGCGCTACATAGGTTTTCAATCAAATACTAATGTCCATAGGACTACAGAGCAGAATAGCAGTCTATATAGCGCTACATAATCATGCCGAGGCTAGCCGAGACTCAGAATTTCTGAGGAGTCAAATCATACTTTCATTCGGACCATTATTTGATCTTGGCATCTAGCTTGTATGTCGGCCGCAGCGCATTTACCGACTCTCCTTGCGCGCTCTCCTGCACTCCCTGCGTGGAGTGCGCCAGGTGTTACTAATTGAATTAGGAGAAAGAAATCTCTTCGTGAGAGGTAAAATAGGCGCACGCAGCGCCGCTCAGGAAGTAAGCGGCGTGGTTCTTACCGCTATAGAGCAGCGTAGCGTCGTGTTCTAAGGCAATTTCTGTTTCCCAACATCATATTCATCATCCACGAGTATTAAAGCCCACAGAACTGCTTCATCTTCGAAGCCGGGCATGAAATACGAGGTGAGCGTCAGACTTCAAGGGCATCTTATCTTATCTATTCATTGCTTACTGCCCTCATTTTCTACTTTCTTGATATGTTGGCGGTCTGTAAACCTTTTTCTAAATTCACTTCAACTCCGACAGGTACTACACGTTAGAAAACAGTTCTATGTTTCTAAACGCGACGGGAAGTCACCCACTGAATATGTAGTGCGGTTATTAGAAGGCACTTGCCAAGGCAGATCCATCCTCCTCTTCTGGCAAACTTCTGTTTATCTCCACGGAGTTTACTTATACCCAGTTGCTTATATAGCCTGAACAAGCTCCGAGTATAACCCATAACGCTCTGCCTCTTTCGTACGATGCCTAATGCTCCTACCTGTCTCACTTGCTACAAAACTTTCAAAACAATAGGCGGTCTCAAGGCACATGCAGAATCAAAATATCATCAACCAAATCCATACATCTGCCATGCGTGCAAATTGTCTTTCAGCTCGAAGCAAGCGATTCAACAGGTTTGTTTACCGTATTTTCTACTGTATGCTTATCCAATTATAATTCAATTCATTTACAGCACAAAAACTCCTCCAAACACATGTATGGATTGGAGGTGAGCGCCATTTTAACAAGCATTCTAGTATTCCTTCTTCTACTAAACAATTTCGCGCCTCAGTAGTGAATTCAGTTCTGTAGTAGTACAAAAAGCTGACAAAAAGCCTGAACTTGTCGAGCCACGTGAATATGGTACCATCGAGGGTTGAAATGCATGGGATCATACCACATAGATGAAGGAGATTGTCGAATTTTCAAACAGTGCTTTTGTTATTTATGATTTCAATATGCTGCACGAATATGGTATACAGAATGTTGACTGCTTTTACATCGTTTTCTATACCATGTAACGTTATTCTGTGCTCCAACTTCGAAGACTGAGAAAAAGAAACAGCCGCTGTCATTGATGGTCTGCTTTGATCAAATCTGCTGCCCTTTCCGCTAACGCATACACAGCTGCCTGTGTATGTCCAGCGGGGACAAAAGGCTAACCAAAAATTAAGTATATATAAGATGCGAGAAGCATGTAGCGGATCTACTCACCAGAACGGAAGCGTCAACAACCCTGACGCCGTTGACGCCCTTTACCCTCAAGTCGGGATCCGTGACTCCCGTTTGTGCGCCCTTGGGTGCCATGCTAGACGTTCCTACAACATGGTAAGCAGACCTTGTATTCTGCCTTATGAAGGCATCGATATCGCTGTCGGAAGAGGACAGGCTGGGTTGCGCCGAGTCAGCAGGGCCTGTGATATACCCCTTCCACGCCGAAGCAGAGGCGAGGTGTAGAATGCTTTTCACAGCCTCTCGCATCAGTGGTACGTCAGTGGGCGATAATAGCAAACCAGCGTCGATGATGGGGTGCTTGAATGGGTCAGTGTGCCCAGAAGTGACATTTAGTCCCACTGAACCACGGGAAGTGCTTCCGGGAGTGAGCATTATGGCCGAGACAGATAGGAAGTTACCGGTGGGAGGCGTGTTTCCAAGAAGGAAGTTCTGTGGCGCAACAGAGTCAGTGTCGTATACAATATAATGTGATGGCTTCAGATTTTCTGCAATCCAATTCATCCAATGCAAAATGTAACGTACTGAAATGAAAATTTCGTAGTGTGGCGAGCCTTCCCCGGGGCTGGGATTGGGCTGATCCTTTTGGAAGATTGCAGAGTTATCTGGCACGCGTACGAATCCAATATGCTGCGCAATACCATTAGCCAAGGGTCCTTGACGGCTCTGTTGCCATTGAACAATCGCATTCTCTAAGATAGTGGAATTCCTGTTCAGGTCGTCGTACGTCGTACTCGAATTCACGAGCCATGACAGAGTAATGATGGGGTGGTCCGCTAATTGCTTGCCAACGTCGGGAAGATTCACTATAGGTGTGATACCTGCAGCGTGTAGAGATTCAGATGCACCTATTCCCGAATTAAGCAGAACCTGTGGTGTGTTGATCGATCCAGCAGATAGGATGATTTCCTTGTTCGCGGAAACGGTAAGCAAGGGGCCTGTTAAAATGACTTCAGCATGTATCCACACATACCCAATCATTCACTCATACCTTTTCCATTCAACCGATATTCAACTGAACTCAAGAACGGTTCTGCATTTTCGTTCGCTCCAAAAGAGGCAGACACAGGACTATTCTTCTGTCCTAAAATTCGAGACACCTGAGCATTGAGTAAGACATGTAGGTTGGGTCGGGATAGAAATTGTGGCGCGAGATATCCGGTGGACGAGGAACTGCGACTTGCAGTAGGTCCATCAATCACAGCCTGTGACCATCCTATTTTGCAGGCTTTAATATTGCGCTCAACACAGATTACAGAAATAACTAAAAAACGAACCGAAACCCAGCGGACTTCCAGAGTTTGTATCTTCGTTTAACGCGAAGTCTCCTCCGAGTTCTTCCAGTGCTGCGGCGACCCTCTCATCAATCCCCGTAGCTGCGCCTGGCAGACTCACGGAAATTCTACCCAGAAAACCGTGTACTGCAGGATTGTACTGTCCAGTTATATTGTGCTCGTCGGCTGGTAATGTGAACCTTTCGCTCTTCTTGAAATATGGAAGCATGTTTGTCCAAGACCATCCATCGTCGCCAGTGTGCGACGCGTAGCGGTCGTAGTCGGCCACCGACCCGCGTGTGTACACAAGACAATCTAAAGCCTGTTATAGATTTCCTCGATTGAATCAATGAAATCATTCACTTATCGAGCTACTACCTCCAAGGACGTGACCTCTAGGATAAGCGATGGCTACGCCATTGAGGCCTACTTGAGGGGTGGTGGTATAGTTCCAATCCCAAGGAGTTTGAGGCGTAGTGTGTGTGCAGAG
Source organism: Pholiota microspora (assembly GCA_003314615.1). Classification (NCBI taxonomy): domain Eukaryota; kingdom Fungi; phylum Basidiomycota; class Agaricomycetes; order Agaricales; family Strophariaceae; genus Pholiota; species Pholiota microspora. The sequence goes on from QFFD01002972.1 coordinate 42,383, forward strand.
GAACGGGATATGTATCTCTTCAACGCCCGCATCGCTGTTTCTGATTAGAAGATATCGTGCTGCATTGCATTGTTAAAGATACTCACGAAGACCCAGCCTCGAGGAGAAGAATGCTGAAAGCTGGATTTTCAGAGAGCCTGTTGGCTATGACATTCCCGGCTGTTCCACCTATTGACAGAACCTAGTATCAGGTCGACGGGATAAGGAGGGGCATGAATCTATATACCTCCTACAATGACGAAATCATATCGATTGCTGGCAGATTGGGGTCCATCTCTAGTTCCAACATATATAGATTTTACACAGATTGCCTGCAACACTAGAGTGCTGAAGCATGTAATATGAGCTCGACCGAGCATTGCGTGGAATTGCAAGGTAGCGAAAGGTTTTTTTCCAAACACCAGTGCTCACTTTTTGAACCTCGTGCAATGGCCGGGCCATCTTAGTCCAAGCTTCCTACAGGCGGCGTTCTCTCTTCTCAGGTCGTATATAGAGAGGCAGACTTGTGATGAGAACCTAAGCAAGAAAATTGATATAGATCTCCAGCGAAAAGTGACAACAAATTGAGGAAGAAGTTGGAAAGAAGTCTGATGAATGAGCTGGTGACTTGACCTCGCGGTCCGATTTGATGAGAATGTTCACTCTTAGGGCATTTTCGACACACGATCAAAATCGACGTCAATCCTGAAATCGTTCGACTAGTTTACCTTACTACGTTGGTGCCCATATAACGGTTATTTCCCGCGTCTTCTGCTCGGCACATCGATGAAAGCCATGCATGGAATCGAGAATGCGGTGTTTCACGGACAGAACAATCGAAGCGGCACCAAGGTTGACGCAGACGTTTAGTCATTGGATCGGCGCAAGAGAGGAGATTTCGGACCGTCGGCAATAGCCGCTTTGATGGGCGCTTGATGGGCGCTAAAACGTACAGGACTTGCAAAGAGTTTTCACTCCTGGAGGTGATTCCTTTTTCTAACTGAAATAGTTATTATGTAAAATATTTTGTGGCTATTTCCTTGTAAAATGATTTATCTGTCTCAGATAGGCGTATGACTGTCTAGCAGAGTTCGGGAAATTGACGAAACATTTTTCATAATAGCTATTTCAGTTAGCAAAAGGTTTCACCGCCAGCAGTGAAAAGCGCTTCAAAAAGGAAAAAATGCAACATTACTAGCAGCTGTGAATAGCAACTCATTCCAACATCTTAACGCCCATAAACTCCATCACAACGTAGGAAACTTGTTGAATAGAAGAAATGATTATTTTGACAGAGGATGAACATGTATATAAGATGACAGAGAAATCATAAAGCAAGAATCAGAATTAGAAAGATATAAATACGTGCTGCGAAAGTGCTGCATCTATTCAACGCTATCACTTCGGAGGATTATTCAAGATCCAGGAACGGGAGCGAGAGTGGGAGCAGGGCCCGCAACGGTAGAGAGCGCGGGGAAAGCTTGTGTATGGCAAGCAACCTGGACATCGGCTTGAGAGAAACTGGGAGGGAACTTGATGGGGCCGGCGAATGCTGCGGGTACAGGCACGACGTCGGAGCAGTCAACAAGGTTCTTCTGGCCGAGAGTCTGGAGCTTAGCCATCGCTGCCTTGAACTGGGTCTGCATCCTAGTCTGGTCGTCTAGCGGACGTAGAGCGCGTTAATCAAACATTACTTGAAGCCAAGTAGTTAAATACGCACTGATCATAGATTGCCACAAGCAAGCAGTGCGAGGATCCTGAGAGATCACGAAGTCGGATTGGAGACGCATCTCCCCAGCGATCGGGGAGAGCACCTCTCCGGGCTGGGATCCATTTCCGGGGAACAGGGTACCCTTGAGCAGAACTTCAAGGAAAACTTGAGTATCGCTGCAGAGAATATATCAGTATCTGATCTCAATGTAAACAATGAAAGCAACGAACAAAGTGCCAACGGTAGAGTCAAATGGTGTTCCAGGGATAGTGGTGTCGACAACATCGGCTGCAGCGACGGTGTGCGACGACAAAAGAGCAACAGCTTCGGCAGGGGAGAATCCTGCATCGGCGAAGCGGGCAAGAATAGCAGTGACGCTATCCGTGGGCTCAGGAACAGTCAAATCCGGAGCAGGGGCAACTGGAGGTGGACGACCGAATAAGAACTGGAGACGGGGGGCTCCAGGGCAATTAGCTGTACCGACTGCACCGGCGAGGTGGACGCTAGAAAATAGATATCAGATGAAGTGACCGTAGGGAATCAAACATTGTTTGAATGAACTTACAAGTCACCGGCAGTCAAGTTGATACCAGGCTGCTGGTTAATGGCTTCGAAAACTGGGAACTGACCCGCGACAATATCGTCAATTCTAACATCAGAAACACAATCGTTGTTCAGCATACAGATAAGTATCAAAGTTAAAATACTTACCCTCCGTTGGCGTGGAACTGAAGTTCGGTGGAGTTAAAGGCAAGGATAGAGCCGTCAGCACCTCCTCCTTTACCACCATGGATAGAGAACCCAATCGCATCGTGGAAGGAAAGACGAAGAGCTGAATGAGCCTCTTCTCCGCATTCGGCCCCATCGAAAAGGTTTGCCTGCAAGAAATCGACGGCGTCGAAGAGCGCTATAGAGACTTCGATAAACCGTTCGAAAAATTAGATAGTAACGAAGCGACTGACGGCAACAGACTGCATTGGCAGTGGTCTTTCCGTTTGAGCAAGTGACTCGTTTTACAAGTCCAGCGTTGACTGTAGCGCTTAGAGAAAAAATTACAACGGTTGCAAGACGAGTGAAAGCCATTTTAGTGGAATCGGCGGTTGAAAGAAGGATAGTGATGACTGTGAGGGTTTAACAGAGGCCTTTTATACGTCTCAATGACCCCATATAATGGGCCATTCTCTGGTGCATGAGAGCATTTCGTCCTGAACAGACTTCACAACAAGACTTGTAGACAAATCCGTAAATAACGTCGACGAATGAGATTGTCTGACTGGGATGGGCGGGAAAGATGGCACCGTACTTTTGGAATTCAGCATGCTCGACGAGCGCTGATGAGAACGTATGAGGGGTGAGATGGCTACCCAAACAAGTCACTGCCTCTCGCCTATATGCTGCCCGTACATTTGCCGGATTAGCCTAATTCTCTTTCAAGTAACATTAACTTGAACAGGTAGTGTCGAGATGTGACGCTTATGCAAAAGTGGAGCTCTGTAGCTTTAAATGTATATTTCATTTCCATCTGGGATATATCGCCCAATATAAAGACCGGACTTGCTTCTGCACGCTCTAATTTTAGACAATATAGTGGATGTTGTGACTGTTCGACGCAGCGCTTACCAACATAAGCTTTAAGAACAGGGGAAATTTGCTCGTTAAAACTCTCATATTAGTTATGTAGTGTGAATATATGATGGGAAGGCGGATCCGAGATTTAAGAATATGGCGAAGACCAAACGAGATGTGTCAGTCCAAGGAGACGCGCGTTCCAAAGGCTGGGTCAGAACGCACAACGTTATTCAGACGGCAAATATGTCCGATCAGAATGCGCTCCGTACTTGTCGATACTATCTACGTTGCATCTCGATGTCGCGCAGCGTCCGCAGCCAATCCAAAACTGCGTATTACTTACCGTTGAGATGGGCTGAGAAGAGTGCAAATGAGGATAATCTTTGCGGTAAAAAACGCACTCTCTTTGCCGGACCCGAAAGTGTTATACTTGGCCACGCAGCTGCTGCCATGTTTCGTCTTACATTGACAGAAGTTGCCGCTCCGCACCCTGGGAGATCAGCGATATCGATACGTCGCAAATTCTCACATTCTATTTCTGAAAGTAGAACTAGTATATTTTTGGACGCGTATTGCTCGACTTCCAAACGCCTTCTGACGATATCCTTTGCCCGAATAAAACCTTCGGGTGATTATTCCATTCGATGAACCTCTGCTAAATAAAAATTTGTTCTCAGTCTCTCGCGTAGGCCTTGAGCAGGCCACTCACCGTGGTGCGAGTACAGTATGACGAATGCTATATTTGACGCTCGTGAGTGAAGGGTTGCTAGCCCGAGCAACCAGATCTCTGGGGCATAAAAACGCACAAAACGACGACGATCAAAAAAAAGTCACGATGACTTAGGAAATACCTGGGCAACATTGACAGTGCACGCATTGTACATCTATGCTGAATGGTTTGGTGGTAGTTACTTCACAGCACTGGGGCCTTACCAACGAATTCCCCCATTCGAAATAAAAATAGGTGGTATACGCAAGGCGTAAAGTTTCTCAACATGGCTTTGTTTTCCCAATCGAAAACATGTTTCACAGCCTAGTGTGTATTTTCATCGTAACGGAAGTACGAAGTACGGGCTTGCATGCTATCTCCAATGCAGACATGCGTGAACTACATATGCGCCTCTCTCTGAGTTCGGCAAGCGTTTTGAGATCCACATAAGACAAATCTGCAAGGTTCTTTCTCATCAGCGTAAATCGCAGCAACATTTGCCCAAACCCTTGGTTTGATTGGAGCATACGCTATGCTGCGTAGGTAAATACTTGTGAGTTCTGAAAATCCCTGAAAGTTTCAAGCTATATCAGAATTTCACAGAGAGAGATACGGTAAAGGATTGAGGTTCTACCGCCATTCTGCCTCGTTCAGAATACATATACTGAACTTTTATTGCGCCACGTCTTTAAATTATAGCCAGAGTGGCCTTCCTGGGAATTTTGAACGGCAGAGGCCGAAGCTGATCATCCCTGCATCTGTTCTGTAGTGGACGAAATAATACCGTTTTTGCACATACTACATAAAAAAAGTGACGTGGTGCTGCATGAGTATCTGTCAGGCATATCACTGTATGCCTGGATGAATATGGAGGGGGATTTGAAGGGTAGGCCGCCTTCGTATTATTGATATCTTTGGTCACCCTTCTGTATCGACCTATACTTCTGTAAGCAGCCTCTTCGGAATTGTAGCGGCCCGTAGGCACTCGAGACATAACCGGTTCTAGAGTCAAGTATTTGTTATGTTCGTGAACGACAGCACTAGTCATCATGAACACTTATCAGAGTATGCGGAAATACGGAGGAGATCATAATAACATACCGATTATCGAGGGAACGGGTCGACTAAGAATACACAACATAATTCTCACAGCTTGGAGCCTACATGCGGTAAATTCAGAAACAATACTGCGAAGCACTACACATTATATACATCGTGTCTTGAGGAGAATAAATACATTGAGGGAGTCTGTTACAGAGAAATAATTGCCAGGTACAGCATAGTCGAGAGTGGAGTGGAAACAAAAGAAAATCATGGTCAAAGTTAAACGCACATGTCAGTGGGAAGTAAAAAAAAACACAACCTAAACTAAATTACAGCATGATGAGCACAATGAGCAAGACCTAAATCCGACCAGGCCCATGCCGGTACAGTATCACCGCCCGTCGACAAACTCGAAAGCTGAATCCAGGCCCCTCACAATGCGGTCCATAGCACCCTTCTTCTTTCTTGACGAAGACGCAGAATCACCAGCCTCAATGGTGCTAGTGATGACTGTACTAGGAGGAGAAACAGGTGGCCACGACGACTGAGCGGATTCTGCGTTGGGCGACACCTCTTCAATACGCATATCTTTCCCAAGACTTGAGCCAGACCGAACCCGTCGAAGTAGTGCTTTGGCAGATTGGTAAGTCGAGCCGCTACTAGCTCCGACGCCACTCGTGTTGAATTCTTGGATCTCCGGATGAGCTGACCTCGGGCCACGGGGATGTTGTCTCTGTGTCGGAGACTGAGGATCTACAAAATTGTTGCTGATGCTGTTTGATAACCCCATGAGCGAAAGGGTTGGCCTTTGCTTTGAACTTGGAGAAGGACTCTGCTCTCTTTCTTTATCGCCTCCAGACGGATTCCTGCCAAGATCGCTTCGTTTCTTGCGCAACAAACCCCGCTCTCTACTTGCCTCGCCAGGCTGAGGTGGAAGAGGTTTACTTGTAACGCTCGCAGACCTGCTGATCAACCCACTTACACCTGAGCCCGACGGCGGAGATCCTGCTGGTGTAAGTCCGGCAGAACTTGAACGTCGTGGACTGGGTCCGTGTGGACTGGTGTCAGATTCCCGTATGGAGTAATGACTGTACGACGATGAAGGCGGGGAGGTAGACGGTGACGGCAACATACTATTCACTCGACGTTCTTCGTCCCGTCTTTGAGCATTCAGCATCAATTTCTCTTCCATCTCTGATTCGATCTGTGATATTTGAGCAGCAGTCAGAATGGGCATAGAAATAGGCTGGGCCAGAGTCTTTTCGGCCGCTGCACGAGTCGGTGAATGAGGGGAAGAGGCTGCAGGAATAGGTGTGGGGTTCACATTGGCTGCAAAAGGCATTGAAATGGAGTGATGTAGAGCTAAGCGTTCGGAACGGGTTGTTGATTTGCTAGCAACTTCATTATCTCCTAACGAACGAGTCAGCACACTCAGCACTTGAATAAGTGAATTACTTTACCAGGTGTCCCAGAAATAGATCGAGAATGCCCTCGTTGATGGCCCTTGGTCCCGCGCGAAGTTATTGTGGCTGAAGGCGGAGTAGTAGAAGATGAAGGCGACCCATATTCATCGTCGACAGGAGAAAACACACCTCCAAGCGGTGATATTGGGTTCGAATGACTCCTTGCAGAATTAGCAGCACCAACGTTAATTGCAGTGGCTCCAGTCGTAGCAATACGGCCTTGCCTTACGTATCCTATGGATTCCGCAGAAGACGGCGAAGAAAGAGTAGAGGAGTAACTTGTCAGTCGCTGAGCGTGATAGCCCCCCTGAGCGATGTTCTGACTCGCTGTACGCATTTGGTGGCTAGACTGGGGACCTGAAGTTGAATTTGAAGTGTGTTGTGATGATAAGCGACTACCGCCAGGGGAAAGACGCGGAGAAATAGGAAGCGTGGGTACCGGAGGCGGCAGAGAGGTCGAAATGGCGCTAGGCTCTAGTTTTCTGCGTTTCTCTGCATACTGCCTGCGTTCTTCTTCTGGTGTTTTGGGTGGAGGTATAGGCGGTAAGACAGTCGGAAGCGCAATATTCTGGGAAATGAACGAAGAGTTGTCGCCCGTGAAAGGACTAGAGAATTCCATAGGCGAGAGAGATTGAGCCTCTCCGTCGTACAGATCTTGTTCAGCTCTGAGCTTCTCTTCCTTGAGTTTTTCTGATTCTGCCTGCTTCTGGCGCTCCATGACCTGTCGTGGTAAATCTGTCGTCCACGCAAACCACTCAACTTCACTTTCCTCCTCGCTATCCCCATTGATAGATCCCAATCCTTCTGCAAGCGCGTCTTCCTCGTCATCTAGGCCGTACGCATAGCCACCTTCATATTCTCCGTCCGCGAAATTCTCTATGGTATCGGACTCGCTCTCGCTTGTTGTACTATCCGTTTGAACGTCGACGTTGTCCGGGGATGCGTATTCATGATCAGATTCCTCGGCCATTACCTGAACCATTACCTCGGCCTTCGCTGCATCGCGATTGGCTTTAATGGTAGAAACATGAGATACTGTACTCATTCGTCTCTTGGAATCGGCCCTCTCCCAATCGTGTTCTGCTCCTGTCTCCTCTGTACCGTCGACTCCATCATCATCATCAGAGCTAACATCCTCCCATGATAGTACTGCTCGAGGGGACTTTGAGATTTCGCTAGACAACGCGATGCTTTTTCTCAGTTTTTGTCTATGGGCAGCTTCCTTCTTTCTCATTTTCGTGTAAACAGCAGAGGTGTCCATGTCGACGAAATAGCGACCCCATCCGTACATGACAAGTTCCAACGGCCGTCCAGCTTCTCGCATCCCGTAGCGCCGTGCACGGTGGACTACTTCTGTTCGCCATTCCGGATAAGGGAGGGCTGGTGGAGGTAATGTGAGATTTTGAAGTGACGTATTCAACGACAGCTTAGGTATTTGTGCAGCACCACCTTGGGAGTTACTTGATGATGCACCGAGAGACGAGGGACCAGCGGTCGAAGGTGCGTGTATGCCTTCACAATCAAGGGCGACAACAGTCTCCCTAACAGAGATATTTCTGGCGTTTCTGGATGACAATGATGGTCCCAAAATTGAATGTTGTTCAGCCGCTGGATCGCGCTCCCGACCAAGTGTCGAAGCCGGCTGGAAATTACGCTGAGTAGGAGAGGTTGGCATGGATTTGACACCATCTGGGTTGAGAGAAGCAGCATGCTTCGACAAGGCAGCAGCAATAGACGGAGCTAGGAAATCCGATTCTGAGGGTGTAGAAGAATGTCTGTGAAACACGCGAAGCAGGCTATTGAACGCTACTCACATATCGTTAGTGATAAATTATAGATTACGAAAGAATCATTCAGAGTGCACCTTGTTCGCTGCCAAGATCCAGAACCAACCATTCTCCTTTTTCCTCCACTGTGGCCCTTTGTTTTCCTTTCTCTTGCGAGTGGTGATGGGACGGGGCATCGTGTATATGTGACTGCGGTTTTGGCAACTCGTTTCGTTGTTGTGAAGTCGAGCTTTCAGATGCCATGGGTGGCTTTGTAGTGGCTAGATAGCTCGCTCCGGATTCGCTCCTGTTTCCGTCAGCCTCCGCATTCGACGCGCCCAAGACGACCTTCTGAGGAGACTTCGTATTGGCAGGATTATATCCCCCATATCTATATCCTTGTCTTGCCTTCCCATAGCCATAGTCATCGTCGTCGTCGCTTTTTTCGGAGTCTGTACTGTGGGCGAACACGGGAGAAGATATGCTCAGAGACGAGCCTGAGTCGGAATCTGACTTGGTGACAGCATCATTCCTTGGAGTCGCACTGGGTGATATCGTTAGTTTGGGACGGGCAGGGGGAACAGAAGCTCCTATGTTTGCCTGCCCGGCCACTGGCTGCAAATCTTTAGCCGGTACTTGCGGTCGAGCATCGTAAACAGTTCCACCGACTGCACTAGTTCCCAAAGCCGGCTTGCTACTCTTCTTGTTCACTTTCCAGCTCAACGCGGTTCCCATACCAAATTCTTCTTCCTCCTCCTCCTTTCGTTTGGCCTTCTTCTTTTCCTTCTCGAGCGCCTTCTGCTCCTTTTCGCGAGCTTTTTTCTCCTTATCCTCCCGTTTCTTGTCGTCTTTCTCCCGCCTGCCTCCGTCATCGGCTTCCTTCCCAAAAAGAGAAATTGCAAACTTGCTTCCACCGATAGCTAAGGACTCAGCTCTGCCTATACTAGATGCCGTGCCGGTGGTGGCCAGCGAGGCCATAGACACGGATGGAGCTACACCTTGCTTGTTCGTTCCAATGCCAATTCCTGGCAAACTGGCTTTGCGAGGAGGAATGGTGTTATTGTGGCCATGTCCGCCGCCGCCGTCGCGGCCAGAGTTGTCGTGACCCGGCTCCTCGAATATGGTTTGCGTAGTGGATGCCCCAGCCAAACTTGGTCCAGTGCTAGTATAATGTCGAGGAGCGGGTTGTGGGATAGGGTCCTCGAGGGCGGCCAGAGCAGCTTTGTTACGCAGACGTTCACGCTCCTGGCGTTCCCAAGCCGCTGTACTCTGGAATCTGGCGCAGATAATCCTCATGCCTGCTGCCTCCGCTTCATCTCGAGATTCTGGGATGTAAGTCCGACTGTCTTGCTCCTTGTCCTTCGGTTTGAAACGATCTCTTTCCCGTTCCTTCTCCCTTTCGCGCTCCTTAACCCTCTCCTTTTCGCGTTCCTTCTCTCGCGCCCGCTCCCTCTCTATCTCGGCCCTCTTGTTATCTTCGTCCTTCGACTTCGTTTCAGAGCCAGAGCGCTTCGCTGGTTCTTTGTCTCGCTCCCTCGCTTTACCCTTATCCTTGTCCTTACCCTTGCCAAACGGAAATGATAAACTGATATCATCCCATTTACGGAGTGACTCGATCTCCTTCTCCCTGCGCTCTCGAATTCGTCGCCTTTCGGCCTCCTTCGCTCTCTCGACCTCACGCCGCATCTCGCGTTCTCGTGCAGCCTGTATCTCCTCCTCTGTGAGTGGACGCGACATCACTGGCCGAGGTCTCCCCGACCCCTCTGATTTTCGGTCAGTAGAACCAGTCTGTGAGCTGGTGCCTTGTGCGCGACCAGCTTCTTCACCATCATGAGCATTCCTCGGCCGATGATGAGATTGCTGCATAGTTGGCTGAGAGCGAGCGCCCTCCCGAACGGTCGAGGTGCTGACTCGCGGTTGTGAGGCGCTTCGACGATGCTCGGCAGGGCGATTATGGTGTGACAAACGCGTAGGGAAAGTCGTATTGGCTCCGGATTTATGAATAGAAGAAGCGAGTTGCTCAGCCGAACGTACACTAAGTAAAGCCCCTAGAGCCATACTATGTGCTGGTTTAGTGTCCTTTTTCACGTCAATGCAACTCGATAAAGTTTCAGAGAGGGAAGATGCTCACATCTCGAGTTTTGAAAAGATGGATGTATCCATCTTTAACAACCGCCCAACGCTCCCTCCATTCCAGATAGGATTTATCCTTATCCCTGATAAGTTTGTCGCGCGTTTGACTCTGATGCCCATACCCATCCCATCCTCCTTCGTTCTTCCTGCCAGTATTTCCAACTCGGCCGTCGTCCATCCTCACCCTAACCCTGTCTCCTGCCGAACTACCCTCTACACCCCCGAATGCAGTTTCCCAAGCAACAAGCCCGACCCCACCGCCGCCCGTCATACCCCCGCTATATTCCGGATATTCAAACCTACCCCGCCCTCCAGGGCCTGGTGCGTCGGCTATTCGCGGTGGTGCAGCGGGGGTCACTGTCCGCAAGATACGAACCCACCCTTCCCAGTATGGCTGCACGTACAAGTCTGGGTTCATACGCGGGAGGCATGCGAGACGAGGAGGATGGTTAGAGAGGAACTGATTCTGTGTTCGCAGAAGTGCTTGGTAAAGAGCGGTAGGTGATTGTGACGTCGATGCGTGTGGATAGGCTTTGGCGGTGCTCAAAGCCATCGCAGAACTCGGGATGAGGAGGGCGGAAGCCAGAGCAGAGGCTGCATCTGCGGAACTGATAATACCGCTCTTGATGAGAGGAGCGCTAAGAGACTGTTCGTTTTGTTGATGATTTGTATTGCTAGTCAGAGTGATATGGCTGGGTACGACGTTAACGTGAGGGCCGTTGTACAGCAAGTGACTGAGAGCTGAGGACACGGAGAAGTTAACAAGTGGAGCGCTACCGTGCATCTCCACAATTTCGTGTGGTGCAAGGTCGTACCAGGCAATGGGAAAGTCGTCCTCGAGCACTTGACCAGTGACAAAACGGATAAGAGTGAACCACACCGTCTTGATACCTTCTTCCTCGGGTATATTCGAATGCGGGGCAGCATCTGCCTGTTCCCGTCGCCTTTCCTTGGTCCCGATTTTGGATAGAGGATTGAAGCGCCCTTTTGGCTTGGACATGTCAGGGTTTGCTGTAAACTCAGATTGCGATTGCGCCTGAGCTCGTAGGGAACTGGAAGAGGACGGTGTCGACGCGAAAGATCCAATTCTTCCGCTCGTCCCAGGGCCGATGGGTGTTAGTTTAGCGTCCGACAATACGGGAGACGGTAGATCAAAGACGGTATCCTCTTCCTCCTCTTCCTCATCGTCATCATCATCAAAATCCTCCGCGTCGTCCCATTCGTCGTCTTCTTCATAGCCCGCCTCCTTTCCTGGCTCCTCCGTTCCTTCTTCTGTGGCCTCCTCCGACGGCGTCTGATGGCCCACACTAGACTCGTCATCTTTCACAGAGGCATGAGAAGGCACGCCACTCTTCTTTTTCCTCAGTTCCTGTGGGTTGGCGAATTTGATGGGGCTGATTGGTCGAAGTCCCTGGTCAGGAGCGAAAGTAATGGGAGAGGGTACTCGCGCTCCATCCACATCTTTTGATACGCCCCCGAGGCCACGTGGATCGAAAGGTAGGTCGAAACAGCGCGCTAGAACAAGTTGCTTGAGATGCCGTATTTTCCATGTAGGGTCGACATGTGTGAGGAACCACTGGTCGTACGGAACTATGAGATGGATGAGCTCTACGTGCACGTTGATTTCAGTCAACGTAGAAAACCTACTGAAACGACATGATAGAGGGATGTTCTTCTGTCTCCGGCTATCCATCTTGTCCTCTATGGTGGTCGAATGATAGATATCTTATGTATCTTCCCGAACCACGTGTAAGGCAGTTGCTGTTTCTGCTACCCGATAATTAGCTTCGAATCAGTGACGCCTAAGCCAATGGCATACGCACCAGTAAACCAACTACCGTATATCGCCTTAATAACACCTAAGGTATTCGTTTTATCGTTGCTTTCGTTATCGTGAAACACCGTGAGTACCACCTGATAATGTAGAACAATGGAATTGAGACCGAGGAACACAAACCACGGAATGAAAGGTACTTACCTACAAAACATAAATCCAACCGATGTATCAGCGTGAAGCTTTGATGCTGGACCCAAGCCTCTGTCTAATACGTACAACGTTCCTTCTTCAGGTATAGATTGGGGTCGCTATGATGATTCGAACAAAATGACAGGGAGTCGATAAAGCGTTCAATATGCAGGAACCAAATATGAGAGTGCTAGTAACGCACGTCTGCTCAATCCGCTGAACAATCCTTCCAGTCGATTTGCTTCAGTCTGTGCGCACTCCTGGCTAGTTGTGGTGACGCCGGAAGGCCAGACGAAGCCAGGAATCGTGGTGGTTGGAAGGAAAGACGTCGAATGATGCACATTGATCTTCATCAATCGTTTTACTATTCTAAGCCTTTTTTTCAATTAACTTCCTTTCGGTGCGGCCAGCCGAGCAAGCCGTCGTGCCCGATGATTATGATCATAAGCGCCTAATTCCCTAGGAACTCTAGTAGGGTTTTCTACAGCTTACTAGTACAGTTGAATACGTTCTTCACAATCGAATTTGTAGCGTCGTATTCATAATTGCATTGCACCACTCTGCGATGGTATCAAAGTACACCTAAACGACAAATCACAACAATCGACCAGAATACACGCTATAGGTCCATCAAATACTCGCGAGAGACCGACCAGAGACCACGATATGATTCGAAGCTGCGGCTCCCCGTGGTTGGGAGTCTTTGGGAGTCTCGCCCTATGTTTATCCATCATCAGGTCCCCACATCTGGGAGAAAATCTATGGCACGTTTGTGCAGATGTGAGCTGTAGGTCGAGGAATTTAGCCTGATAAATTCAAGAGTGGTATGGAATCTTATAGAATAAGAAAAAGATATAAATGTCAAGTAATTACTTGACACCTTAAAGACAGGCATCTGAGAAATTTGACTTGAAATACAGGATCGGAATTTTAGAACACACGTACCACAATTTGATAAGAAGCCATCCTCAAGAAGTTAGTTTCAACGATTACACTGCTATAATTTCTGTGTATTGAACAATTCATCAAGTTGGTCAAATGTTGACCTAGTAACAGACCTGATGAGATTGGAGCAGAACTAGAGTAGCGGTGATCTGAATTATCGTCAAAAGTCTGTCGAAGATGACGGAAACGGAAGGTATTGTCAACAGAGATGTTGACATGAAAGATAAACCTAAACCTCTCGTATCGTAGAAGGATGTTTAGCTGGTTTTGTTATTCCATACAAGCAGGAGGCTCTCGACCCTAGAGAGTGCTCAAGAGAAGTTGATATCTTCTGCTGAGAATTGCTTGGTCCTGAGGCCTGAACAGCAAACCGTTTGGTTCTTGCCAGCATCGTACACATTGTCGACGCGTTGTCAAGCCTTGCAGTTGCACTGAACCTGATGGTGGGGGATGTCGGTTGTCGAGCCCAACGATGTAATAGATGTGGATGAGAACATGGTGAAAATGAGCGTGACGATGGAAGATAAAACAAGAGGACTGAACGAAAAAAAATCGGAAGGCAGCAAAAAGGCGAACAAGACACGGACAGACGACAGTGTTTCAGACGACAGACGCAGGGGGCGTTCAAGATAGCGTAAATGGACGAAGGCGAATCGAAAAACGCCAGCTCAGAGGAAGAACGGAAAAATGATAAAACAATGATGACAACTTGGTGACTAAATTGAATGATCGTGGGAAAATATCAATTAATACTTCGAACTGGTCAAACCTTGCTCGAGTGTTGCGCTTTCGGAAGCACTAGCAAGTTTTGTGAACGCAGAGCCTCCAAATTCCGAGCCTAGAGGACCAAAACTCAGATAAAATTTGATCCCTTTCAGTTCCGAACTCCTCGCAGCTTCCTCGCTCCCGACATCGGCTGAACAGAACTTATGTAAAAGGGTTTTAACGTTCTAAATTTCAACGTTTGCTTTCATCGCATCCTAATCATCCCGCTATTCCTCGCTAATGCACAACGAACCCTCGTTAGTGGCTCTCGGAATCTGTTTTTCTTTGTCTTGTTTGGCCTACAAATGGGCAACGTCCTCAGCTGATGATGTTTCGCGTCTTCGTGGACCACGATCGCGCTCCTGGTTATACGGTATGTCTGGAAGCCACCCCTTTTTGGCCACGACTGACTTTCAGTCTTTCAATTGAATCCAGGGAACATGATTGAGTTCATCCTGGGTGTTCCCGCAGGAGAGACAGAACTGGGTTGGTTCGCGAAGTATGGTGACGTCCTTAAGTTCCATGCTTGCTTCGGGGTACGTCATGCATCGACTTCATGTACGAGAGTTAACGATTGGCAACACCAGGAAGAGCGCTTGATGATATCGGACCCGGCTGCCATCAAATACATGTTCCAGAACACGCACCTCTTCGTGAAGAGCTCTAAATTCCAACTTATCAATCGTCTGACATTCGGAGCAGATAGTCTGGTTTACGCTGAAGGTGATTAATTGAGTACCTTCCTGCATCCGAAATAAGTTGCTCATGAGAATTACAGGCAGTACCCACCAGCGTATACGAGCTGTCATGAACCCTATGTTTTCGGCGGCAAGTGTTCGTGCTTCAACAGCTACGCTGGAAAAATTTGCACAAAGCGTACGTCTGAGATTTTGAAGTTTTGAAAGTCATATTTTCCTGACAATAATCGATTATATAGCTCTGTGACAAATGGGCTTCGAAGTCTGGCACGGTAGTTGATGCGTACCGAGCACTACACAAGACTACTTTGTACGGTATTACCGAAGGTAATAACTATTTTCGTTCTTTGCATAGAGCCGTGTTCATAACTTGCAGCTGTCATGGGCTATGATTCCGCAACTGACGCCGAGTATTCGTCGAGTTATGAGGACTTGCTGTACGTGGTGTTCAACATATACGAGGGTTCATTTACTCATATTTTATCTCAAGCGTAACGGCATCTCAACGATCTAATACGGGGATTATCATTGACGCCATTGTCGCTCTACTTCCTCGGTCATCCGTCGCTTTCCTGGAAAGATATTCCCCGTCTGACTTGAAAAAGCTGTTGAACTATCGCTCTCTGGCCAACAACATCTCCCAGGTCCTTCTGAAGAAACGTCTCACTTCACTGGAGGCAGGAGAGGAACAGGAATCAGATTTGTTTTCGATGTTAGGTACGCGCTGCGCTTCCTATGACAAATTGTCTACTGGAATTCAAACCTTATTGTAACGCCCCTTCAGTCAGGAACAACGAGAAAATGAAACTCAAATTGAGCACCGACGAGCTGAATTCGCAGTTTGGACTACTTACCGTTGCAGGCGAAGATACTACTGTAAGTCTTTCGCGATGTGAGATTATCTTCATCGCCTTTGATCTTGAAAACAGGCAAATGCCCTTGTCTGGGTGCTGTATACCCTCGCTCGTAATAAAGAATGGCAAAACACACTTCGAGAAGAATTAAAGGCCGCGTACCTAGAGAGTCGCGGCTCACCATTGGAGTATGATCGTCTCCCTTTCCTCAATGCTGTCGTTAAAGTAACTTCGTTTTTAAATTCTTTCACCTGCACCGTAGCTGATTAAACTTGGTATCCGTAGGAAGTTCTGCGATTTTATACTACGGGACCCTTTACTGAACGTGTTGCAGCCGTAGATACCACAATTCCTCTATCGGCGCCTATCGTTACTGCATCGGGGAAGACAATCACAAAAGTGCAAATGAAAAGAGGACGAGTTGCGGTGATTAGTATGACTGGTTATAACAGGCAGGTTACAAGTACTTCAATGCCTTAATTGTCTACTAACGAATAATTTTTTTGAAGACTGAGCAGCCTTTGGGGGGATGATGCCGATGAATTAAACCCCTACCGGTGGCTCAATGGACGAGAAGTGACGAAAGGGTCATCTATTGGTCCATATGCTAATCTGTGAGTATAGCTTTATGTTCGAGGTCTGCGCTATTTCTCAATATGCTGTCACACTAGATTGACCTTCATTGGTGGCCCTCGTACTTGTCTCGGGTGCGTTCACTTGTCTACTTATCTATCGCTTCTTTCTAACATTCATCCTTATTCTGTGCAGATGGAGATTCGCGTAAGTCATACTTGGTCAGGATGATGCGTATCTGACTAACCCTTGTTATCTTGTAGCGTGCTCGAGATCCAGATAGTTGTTTCGCATCTCGTGGGGCAGTTTTCGTTCTCTATTCCCGATAATGTTTCCATTCTCCCCGCTACGGCTATCACCCTGGTGCCCATGGATGCCCATGGGAAGACACACCTCCCTCTACAAATAGAAAAATTGTAGATAGGAAGCAAGGAATTTTGGTTATGGCAGCAAAATTGTTTGATGCGGATAAGTGTTACGGACCCCCCTGGAGGAGTAAAGGAGATTTAAGGAGTCGATATCACCGGTGAGGTCATATTTCTGATTCAACTTACAGCCATCAACGGACGTCGACGGACATGCTGAATTTGTTGACAGCTTATTATGTTCCATACGCCGCCCTTCTAAGCGGTCTGCCTTAAGCCAAGAATCCTGGAATTCGTCTCTAATGCTCCCTTTGGACGCCTGAAGCTTTACATAATGATGCGACTGTGTCTATAGGTAGAAGAAGAAAGAAGAAGTGTTCCTTTGCTCCCAACTTCGACCACAAACACTGTATCAGCCAATTCTTGTCAGCCGGCCTGTCATGGAACACATCTCGTTGATATTGCTCACAGTTACTTTGTCTCTTGCTATCTTAGCATACAGACGGGTGACTGGTCCTTATGATGTCTCTTCTCTACGAGGACCGGATTCGCGCTCATGGATCTATGGTCAGTCATCGTTTTGTTAGCCTTCGCCTTTGCTGAACTTGGGCTGCTTATTCTGTAGGAAACATGATTGAATTTATTCTAGGGATTCCCGCTGGTAAAGCGGAGCTGAGGTGGTTTGCGAAGTACGGTGACATTTTTAAGTTCCGGGCTTGTTTTGGTGTATGTCAAGCTCGATATGTGATCTCACTTAACATACTCACCGAATACAGGAAGAGCGGTTGATGATTTCGGATGCCGCAGCTATTAGATACATGATGCAGAACCCCCACCTTTTTGCGAAAAGCTCGAAACATCAACTCATCAATCTTCTCGGGTTTGGGAAGAGTAGTCTAACGTATATTGCAGGTGTGTTTTTCCGATCCAATTATCCTGAAATCACTTCAACTAGGTATATCATGCACAGGTGATAACCACCGTCGCATACGCGGAGTCATGAGCCCCATATTCTCCGCAAAAAATGTACGTGCATTGACGGCTACTCTGGAAAAACATGCCCTGAATGTAAGCATTTCTCTACATTTCTCTACTCTATTATCAGTGGCCCTTAGGACTGATTCGTATATGAAGCTTTGTGACGAGTGGGCTCCAATTTCTGGAAACACGATAAACGCCTATCGTGAAATGCACAAAGCTACATTGTACGCCATTACAGAAGGTGTCGTCGGATAAATTCCTAGAAGATAGAGGGCTTCCAATATATTGACATTCTTCTAGCTGTCATGGGATATGATTCTGCAGGCGACCAGAAATATACCTCAGCTTACACAGATCTTCTGTGCGTGTTTTCATCTATTCGTAATCCCGTCGGATTGACCTTTTTACTCGTAGCGTGTCTGTCTCCCAAAGATCTAATAAGGGAATCCTCGTCGATGCTTTGGTTTCCTTGCTCCCTCTCTCAGCTAGTGGAATTCTGGAGAAATATCCGCCATCCGACCTGAAACTGCTGCTAGATTATCGGTTTATCTCTGGTAAAATCTCGGAGACGCTTCTCAACAAACGCGTAGCTGCATTGAAGAATGGGGAAGCCCTGGAGGATGATCTCTTGTCAATTTTAGGTGAGTGACGTATGTCTGGAGCGAAATAAATTTTGAGATGGGACTTTGTGGCCAGCGAGAGGCAACGAGAAGGCAAAGAACCGAATGACTGAAGAGGAAATAAACTCCCAGTTGGGTATGCTGGTTGTTGCGGGAGAAGATACAACGGTGCGCTCTTTAACCCCTCAGAAGTCCGAAAACTAATTCGTGAATGTCATTCAGGCCAACAGTTTAGTTTGGATTCTATATGTACTTGCTTCCAACAAAGAGTGGCAGGCAACTCTGCGACAAGAATTAGAGAAGGCACAGGCAGCTAAAAGCAATGAAGTGAGCGTTGACTACGATCAATTGCCCTTTCTCAATGCTCTCATCAAAGTATGCCTTTTCTGTCACTTTGCTTGTTATAGCTGAACATTTTATTCCCCGCGTTGATTATAGGAAACCCTTCGATTCTATCCCACTGGGCCATTCACCGAACGTATAGCTTCAGCGGACGCAGTTGTACCTCTCTCGACACCAATTGCTACCAAATCTGGGAAGACCCTCACAGAAGTTCGCATCAAACGAGGACAAGCCGCTGTTTTGAGCATCACTGGATACAACAGGTGAGTATACGCATGATACATCCGTTTTTATTGGTCTGAATTCATCAAATTGCCAGACTCAAAAGCGTCTGGGGTGAGGATGCTGACGAATTAAATCCCTATCGCTGGCTTGATGGGAGAGAAGTAGCGAAAAACGTTTCGATTGGACCTTACGCTAATCTGTAAGTACTTTATTCGTGTATAGGTTCTGTATTATAACTAACATGTTCTGTATTACAACTAACTCGACTATAGGTTTACATTCATTGGCGGGCCTCGTGCGTGCCTTGGGTGAGTCACCAGCCATTTCCTAACCCTTTCACTTGTCTGACATTGTTTTCCACGTAGCTGGAGATTCGCGTACGTCTTTCCTTGTTGAACATGGCTCATTTGGCTGAAAGGTTTTCGTATTCCTTAGGATACTTGAACTTCAGGTAGTTGTGGCACATATCGTGAGGCAATTTGCACTCTCCATGCCAGAGAACGTCAGGATACAGCCAGCGAATGCTATCACCCTCGTACCCATGGATGCTGACGAGAAAATGCACCTTCCATTGAAGATAGAAAGGCTGTGATTATGCCGGAGGTTGGCTATGTCCAAATTTCATGTTTAGACCTTATAGAATTCATACCTGATTGTACAAATCGAAAATGATCCGTTGGGTCAGTACTTTTTCCTACATAGACGATAATCACCCTCTATGTACAACACTTAAAAGAATGCGGCACGGCCAGAACACATATATATTGTAATCGTCCCATTACACGTACACGGTGCAAAGCAATTTACATATCTATCAAACACGACAATTTCTACGCAGACGACAGAACGACACATCTACCAGGGGAGGTTGGTGCCATCGAAGTGCCAGAAGGCCCCAGTTTTCTCAAGGGTGAGTGCCTGGGAGATCTTGATGACATTGTCGGCAGCGGCCTCAGGAGGGAAGTGGGGGACTTGAGGGGCATACTTGGCCATCCACTCGTTGATGCCCTCACCGAGTGAGGTCTGGGACCAACCAGGGTGGATAGCAGCGGTGGTGACGCCGTCGTATTTGAGGGTCGCGGCCCACTTGTGTGCGAGCCTATAAACACAGTGTGTTTAGAGATGTTCAATCATCGTATCAAAAATTCGACACTTACATGTTAAGAGCAGCCTTGGCGACGGAGTAGGCGTTGAATTGACCTGCCATCAAGAAGGTGATGTGGGAAGAGGCGAGGACGGAGGAGATGAAGATGATCCTCTTCAATTCGGACTTCTTGACGAGGGGAAGGAAGGCACGCGAAACGCGGAGAGGAGCGACGGTGCTGAAAGTCATCTCGTCGGCGAATTCTTCAAGGTCAAGAGCCTCGAAGCTAGTGGTGGGCTGGGGGTTCTTTCCAGCGTTGTTGACGAGGTAGTCAAGACCATTGGGTAGGAGAGTGGTGGCAGCGGCGACGGCGGCATCGACGCTAGCCTGGTTAGTGATGTCAAGGGGGATAGCCTTGAGCTGAGAGTTCTTGGCGACCAAAGCCTGAAGCTCTGGGGTGGTAATGTCGCGGGCTGTAGCGATGACAAAGTTGGACTCGTCTTTGAGCTGAAGAAATAATTAGTTGAATAGACGCTGCCACGTTCCTCTGAGCTCACCAGGTTCTCGACGGTGGCAAGACCGATACCCCTGTTAGCGCCAGTGATCAACCAGGAAGGCATATTTGAGAAGTTTAAGAAGATTGGGTTGTTTAAGAAGAGAAGTCGAGCAGATGCTTGATATTTTCTGAGGCTCTTCGCCTTCGCTTTTATAATTCGGGCGTGGTAGCATTACGCGTCGAGGGGGATAAGAAGATCAAGTAATCCGACTCCGAGTCGTAGGCCTGAATGATTCACAATCAGCATCGTTGACGATGTCGTTAACCTTGGGCTATACCGAGGTAATCTTGTCGTTGGTCAGTCTGCTCGGCCGTTTGATCTCCACCCATAGCTCCGAGGTTGCTCACTGGCTGACCCTGCTCTGAGCTCTGTTCCGATCATGAGAGCTAGAATATTATGCCTTCGGTACTGTATCTTTCGTCATTGTCCCATGGATTTCCAACTCGTTCCCTCGCATGATCGAGCAATGGGGACGGCAAAAATGAGCGTGTGCTCCGCTTGTGGGCTACTGCTCCGCGCCTGTGCTGCATATCGTCGTTTCAAATGCATAATTGATTCCATAGAAGCCTGTGGAAAGTGTTATTCACGCTCAGAGCAGTGTGTCCTGGTATTATTCATACCTGCCAGTGTTACGATTGCATGACCCGGATTTGTTGATGTGCAAAAATCATAATGCATAAAGAATGCGAACATGGTAGAGAAAGTCTCGTAGAAATCGTAAAAGCACCCTCAATGAGCGCTCAGCTGTGACGATATGGCTGCTGTGTACCGGAGTGGTTAGTCGGAGTTTGCATCAGGAGAAGGGCGGATTCTTCCGAGCGCGGAGCATATGCGCATCAAACAGTCCGTGCGTTGTTGTTTCCACACTTGGGCAGCAATAAGCTTCAAGCCCAGAGGCCTCAATGGTATTCAAAGTCAGCGTTATCCTCGACGCGATGGCTCGAAGTTATTGGAATTTATTCGGCTCAAAATCGAGTAAGTACTATGTACTTTATTCAAACCACATACTATTGATATACTTACTTTGTTGCTACTTAGTAATAGAATTCTGAGTCTTTGAAGTACCCGCTCCGAGTACTCTGGAGAATTCTCAGGATGCAATCGGTTATGGCTGGCACGTTATAAACGTGCCCTGACCGTTCTTGTCTCCGACAGTTGTATGTTCTGTTTTCTGTCTGTTTTCGTCACTCTGTTTGCTGATTATTTTTAGGAAGACAGCGCCCCAGCCCAACTCCGAGCGTCCGAGCGTTGAAACTGACAGAAAGCACCTACGACCAAGCCCATGCCCACTTTCCACGCCGTGCAACCATGTTCTTTGAACGATACACTGCTCTTCTACCCCTCCTAGCTTCTATGGCCGTTTGGGGGTCCTCTGTTCAACCTTCAGGCATCCCGTTCAAGTCGCCAGTGACCGTTGCACCAGGGCTTTCGGCCTCTGTTATCTTCACGAATCTCACGACTCCGAGAGGAATCACCTTCGACGGAGAGCAGAACCTTCTCGTTGTCGAACGTGGCTTCGGAGTCAGCGCTTTCAGCCCTGTTTCTTCTCCGAGTGCTGGATGGGAACGTACCATAGTCATTCAGAACACCGGATTTACTCAAGGAATACAAGTAGACGGGGACAAGCTCTATGCCAGTACCGCAACCGACGTTTTCATTTACAAGTATAACGCCGCCACTAAATCCATCGCCACGAATGTCTCCCCGTTTTCGTTTGTGAGTGGAATACCGGGAGATGGAGGTGTGATCACTCAACCGTTCTATGATTCTTGCCTTGCTTGATCACTTCTCTCCACAGAGCTCACAACCCATACATTGCAGCTGGAAAGGGACGCAGCGGGGAAGGCTGTAGCTCTGTTGATAGCAAATGGGCCCTTGACGAATGTTGATCTTACAGCAAGGGATCCTTCCTCAGGTCGGTCCCAGATCCGTCGCTTCACTCTCCCATCCATCCACTTTTCCCTGCCCCCACCGACACCTCTGCAATGGCCCGCCGGACAGATAATAGCTTTTGGTATCCGAAATCCAGCAGGCTTCGCTTTCCCAACATCTCAACTATCCTCTCATGGGAAAAAGTCTCTGGTGGTGGTTGAGAACGGAGCCTCCATCGACGATCTCTCCAATTTTACAGCTGCATTTGTCAACGATAATCCGGCAGACGAGCTTGAGCTTGTGACATATCCGACAACTTCCTCTACCATAACCTCCACAACGCCCAACACCTATGGCTTCCCAGACTGCACGACCCTCTGGAACCCCCTCGCTGATCCTGCTGGGAATCCAGAATTCGTCTCAAAACATCGGGGGTTCCAATTTAGCTTGGAACTTGACCCAGCTCGTGATGATGCGTTCTGTCAGATTACCGAGAATAACCATCCCCCGCTGTTGAGCTTTCAGGTACGTACTGAATATGACCAGAAATACTCACAGCGTTATAATAAATTATTTGTGGTCACAAGGCGCATTCCGTTCCCTTGGATATCAAGTTCTATAAAGGCCCAAATGTAGCACATTCACCGAACGCCATCCCACTTTCTTTCCTCGGCCACGCATTTGTTTCTTTCCATGGGTCATTCGATCGTACTCCCCCAACAGGGTACGGGGTCGTCCAGTGAGTAGCTTGTTATGACTGCGATCGACCCCCACTTATAACGTCTCAATAGATTCAAATATCCACCCCCTCCCCAGATAGATAACTCTCTAGGATATTCATTCCTCGTGCAGGCGACAGATCTGAACACCTGTCCAAGAACCTGCATACGTCCTGTAGGCTTGGCCTTTGGAAATGATGGTCGCCTCTTCGTCAGCAGTGATTCGAGTGGCGAGGTGCGTTGATCTTTGTTCTTTTCATCCCAGTGACTCACCTACAAACGTCTATATAGTTGTTTATCATCGAGAAGGCTTGACAACTCTCCGATACTGTGTGATAAGCACTATTTTGTAACGATTGTAAATAAAACAACGAGTTGAGTTCTCATTTCATCCTGCTACCTAATGTGGGTGCTCCTTCAGATACAAGGCGTACCGACCAGTTTCAACCCAAGGGGGGGATGCTTCGTATTGTCCATAGCTAGAAAACAAAGGGAGTTTCGAGTCTTGTAAACAAGGAACTGCGGCTGCCGGACAGTTGTCACCAGCGTACGCTAAACGCTGCGTACCAGAACCCTACGTCCAATATCAGTCTGCGCCACGTACAACATTCAACTATCAGCGATGTACTTTGTCATATGTGCACCGGTGCGTCATAGACTCTGAGCTCAAACCCGGATATCTACATGATATGCATCATGAATCAGACAAAAATCATGAAGAGTCGCAAGTTTCTTACACGCATTCGAATATTGAGTAGAACGATTCGAAAGCAACAGCATTCGTGCGTTGTAGCAAAGGTTTAGATAACATGTCTCTTTCGGGGCAAGAGAATGTGCATTGGCTAACGTTTGTTTTCTGACTGGCCTCTTGACATTGTGTCTGGACAACGAAAGCAACAGGAAACAAAAGTGCGACGATAATCGTAGTATGATGCATCAGAAACATGATCTGAGCACAACCTGCAAACGATCCAGGAGATTTATATGGCTTACTCGTGAAGAGTACTAGGTAATTCATGGATTAATTAAATGGTGTTAAGGGGTGCCAGTGAAATTTGGGATGGCAACATATTGAACTGATCGCATTTGCAGCGCAAGCAGAATTTTTATAGAGACGTCCGCCGTGATCAACTTGCAAATAGGCTATAGATAAAGTGGGCAGCACGATTACAGAGTTTGTGAAATAAATGTACGCGCTGGCGCGGCAGAAGAAGTTCGTTGGGCGCCTATTTACTATTGTGATCGAGCAAGTTACAGAGAAAAAGAGGATTTGTATCAACATAATACTACAAAATGATTGTCTTTCCTTCCACTAAACTCCTTTCGATTGCGTCCAAAATGAGCCTATTCTTGACCGCATCATCGATAGTCGGATATTGACCATCTCCAGCCGCATAAGATTCCCAAGCACCTCCGAGAATACCCATAGTCTCCGACGCAGTTCCCTCTACCTCAATCTTTTCGCCATTGAGGTACAACGTTGGGTTGCTGATGTTAATGAACACCGAAGAATCGTTCTCCAACCTGATAGATCCTTCTTCGCCATCAATCTCCCACAGGAGATGTTTCCTTCCAGGAGTGCTTTTGTATCCAACGCGCCAGACTATAGTAGCGTGAGCGCCAGACTTTAGCTGGCCAGAAATCGTGTAATGATCAGGAGATGTGGCGGGTAAAACTTCGGAAGTAAGTTTCCCCTCGGAATCCAGTACTGTAGCCGTAGGATATATCGTAGTGGCAGTTGCATTAATAGTAGCAAAGTCACCCAGAATAAACGTCAACGGGTCCAGATGATGGCCTCCCGCTATGCTCAAAGCCGTTACACCTGTTGATAGAATTCAAGTCGGAAATGAAACAAGTACGTAATGGAAAGATCTCCGTACCGCTGTCTTTCTTCAATGCGTACAATGCGTGTTGACTAACTAAAGGAGGAAAATAATGCGATTCTTGACAAGCTAGGCCGACCTAAGGGCAAATTGAGAGACAGTCAAGAATGATCAATGAGTTCCAACGATACACACGAAGGTCGTTGATCGAACCGTCCCAATGGCCCCGGAGTCAATCAATTCTTTCACCTAGCATTCTCGTGAGCTCTAAGTTCTGAACGGCATCCCACGCACATACCTTCTTGATAACAGGCGAACTACGCGCTTGGAGCCCCACGAAAGACTTGACCCCATTGCGGTGTGCAGCTTCAGCAATTTCCTGCGTTTCCTTCAGGCTACTCCCGGCAGGCCATTCTATGAAAAAGTTCTTCTTTTGTTCGATAACAGGCAAGACCACCTGCTTGTGCAACGGTCCCTTGACGGATACGACGACAAGGTCAACGTCTGGGTCAGACGCAATCTTCGAGCTATCACCGTGGTACGGCTTGATGGCATGTCCGGCTTGTGCAGCATACTTGTCGGCTGAAGCCTTCGCAGACGCCTCAGAGGTAGTTGAGACAGCGACGAGGTTATATTTGTCCTTGAGCGAGGGTTGCAACAAAGATGGGCCTAGCGCGTTCGCTGCCCACCCAGTAGTGGAGAGTCCGATGAAGCCTACTTTGATAGGTTGTGACATTTGAGAGGAGGCTGTAATTCAGCCAGAGTGAGTGATATGCTTTGATTTTATATACTGAGGGAAAATAGAATGAGGGACAAATGCCATGCAATTACCGTGTCTTCGACACCGTCTTTGTCAGACAGATGGAGCAGTCAGCACGCTGAATTTTATCCCAAATTCGTCGATCAGTTGGAGAAGTAGCCATGCACTACACCTGAAATGTATTGAGTAAATTAATCACTAAGTTTGAGACGGTATGAACACAGCTCGATGGTTTAGCAAACCTACAGAGTCTTAATAAGCTCCAGATTTTTTGCCACAATATTATCAATCAGTGAGCTTTTCCTGGTGTATCCAGCAGACGAGCATGAGAAGTAATTTGGAAGTGACTATGGCGCAATGACTGCCAAGAGCGATAGCCTGGAAGTTTAGTTGCACTAATTTTACAACACATTGCTGTTCCGTCTACTGAGTTCCATTCTACATCCTTCTATTCTTTCTCCAAGCAAGCATTCTTGATTAATGGATTCATGAGAGCACGTACCATCGTTATAAAAATAACGTATTGTTTTAAATTTGAAGGCACATACGTCTATCAACATCCGAACTTCACCCCCAGCACCCCTGACGGAAGCAAATATCGCCCGCGTGGAATATATAGGCGCCCAAGTCTCGGCATCCATGCCTCAGCGTCTATTCGTGACTAAAATTGATCCTTAACGTGAAAATTGTACAAGTTACGTAGAGATCTAGATAAGTTAGAACATGCTGTCATTTCTCAAATATCTAGAGTACAATCGTCTTTCCCTCGGCCAAACTTCTATCAACTGCATCCAGGAGGCGATGATTCTTGACCGCGTCATCAATGGTAGCATATTGCCCGTGCTTGCCGTCTGCATACGCCTCCCAAGCATTCCCCAGGATTCCCATAGCCTCCGAAGAAGTACCCTCGACTTCAACCCTTTCGCCGTTCAGATAAAGAGGAGGATTCTGCAGATTGATGAATACTGAAGAGTCGGACTCCATCCTGATGGACCCCTCTTCGCCATCAATCTCCCAAAGAAGATGCTTTCTTCCGGGAGTATTCTTGTATCCCGTACGCCAGATAACAGTTGCAAGAGCGCCTGATTTCAGTGTTCCAGAGATGTTGTATTGATCGGGGACTGTGGATGGAATCTTTTGGTCGGTCAGTTCTCCGTTTGCGTCAAGGACGGTGGCGGTGGGGTATATCGTAGTGGCTGTGGCGTTGACGGTAGCGAAGTCTCCGAAAATGAAAGTCAATGCGTCGAACAGATGTCCTCCAGCGATACTCAGTGCTGTGACGCCTGTCAAATGTTGATTGAGCAGCACTAGATGAACGTCAGGAAACGCACGTACCGTTGGCTTTATTCGCAGCGAATATGTATTCCGGAGTAATCACTGGAGCCCAAAAATGCGTATCGCGGTGAATCAGGCCAAACTATTATTGTCAATCTCAGCATCGGGTTTCAAAGAAGATTTGAAGGGGGGATGCCTACGAAAGTTGTCGATCTGACCTGTCCAATGACCCCGGAGTCTATCAATTCCTTCACCTTTTGGCCGATGGATATTCGTAAGTTCAAACACAGCCGAATACTAGGGTTCTACGCACCTTCTTTATCACCGGGGAATTACGTGCTTGGAGGCCCACGAACGACTTGACGCCATTCCGGTGCGCTGCCTCAGCGATCTCCAAGTTTTCCTGCAGGCTCGCACCAGCAGGCCATTCAATGAAGAAGTTTTTCTTCTTCTCAATGACAGGCAGTATAACTTGCTTGTGCATCGGCGCCTTGACTGACACAACAACGAGGTCGACATCGGGATCCGAAGCTACGAAAGAACTGCTGCCATAGTACGGCTTTACGACATTCCCGGTTTGAGACGAGTGCTTCTCAGCTGAAGCTTTGGCGGACGCCTCAGAGGTAGTCGAGACCGCGACGAGTTTATATTTGTCCTTGAGCGAAGGCTGCAACAAAGACGGTCCCAACACCGTGGCAGCCCAGCCAGTAGCAGATAGACCGATGAATCCGACTTTGATAGGTTGGGACATCTGTCGCAAGTTTGGACAAGTGGGTGACTAACCTCAAACTTTGGAATGCATTATAAGTGCATCAGTACCACTGCAGGGTCAGTGGAGGGTATGCCGCAGCCGCTTCACTTCGAATCTTCGATGGATTAGAAATCCTGACATAGATCGGTAGCCCAAAACAAGCAACGAGTGTAATAGTTCGACTGGGAAACCCCTTGGTCGAGTCCTTTCCCAGGACATCTGCCGCAATGCCGTCAGGCATCGTCATCCGTCGCTTGAAGGAGTACTTAGAATATATTAAAGCACATATGCTACCTTAGGCTAAGGGACCAGTTCTGAGGGGTGACTCTGATGTAGATTGGACGACGATGTTATAGTGTGCTATTTCTGGTAAATATTTGGGTCCTTTGCCGCTTTTGAAGGAAGTGTGAAGTGCAATGGGCGTCTATTCGGTGGCAGTGCACGTACTGAAAGCAGCGTCCAAAACGCGGAGCTTGCTTATGAGTCCGGAACTGGACATCGCTACCACAGTAAGTACCGTCGCTCACATTGGAACTTGGCGTAGAGGTACATGATTTGCGCGCTCAGCCTACGAGCGCTCTGGCGCCTGTTGAATGTTGAGGTTATCGGCTCCACGGCATACATTACTTTGTGTGATCGGGGGGGTTCCCACTTCCTAAAAGAATAATCCTAAAACAAACATCGTGTGCGCAGATCATATGATGCTGATCAATAAGCCTTGATAAGCTAGTATTGTTTTACCACAAGATTATCAATCAGGGGCTTTCTTTCGTACGTTAATGGATGGGAATGGGAAATAAGTATCGCGCAATATAGAAAAATCTAGAAGATCTCTGACGAACTTGGCCTGAAAAAATCATGGAGATTCTGAATGAATTGAAAGGCTGATGAATGCAAGTACAAATAGGAAGATGAGTATCAACACACTTCCTTTATTTGAATTCATCGACTTTACTTCGACAAGCACAAGTGTATTTAAAGCATATGAGCATTGGCGTCGAGCGTTGAACATTCAACGTTGGATGTCGGATGGGACTTGGATTAAAATTGAGTGAAAGAAACATACGGGAAATATCATGTGATATCACGTGTTATTACGTCACGCAATTGCTCATCGATAACTAGAAAGACAGAGTCTCGGAAAGATACGCCTCCATCTCCAGACTCCCAACAGCCAAAATGTCCAACACTCTTCCCCCTCTCCCTTACGCATACGATGCTCTCGAGCCTTATATCTCCCAGGAGATCATGACTCTGCACCACACTAAGCACCACCAGACATATGTCAATGCTTTGAACGCGGCCGAAGCTGCCTACGCAACTGCCTCCACCCCTAAGGAGCGCATCGCTCTCCAAGCTGCGCTCAAGTTCAACGGAGGAGGTAATAGCTTATTTTTTCTTAAAGTGTATGCAACTTAATAGTAGCGGATCAGGACACATCAATCACTCTCTTTTCTGGAAGAACCTCGCACCCTCTGCTTCCGTCAACAAGGGTAACGGCGGAGTCCTCAAGGACGGCCCTCTCAAGGCAGCCATTGATAAGACCTTTGGATCTCTCGACAACTTGATCAGACAATTTAACACCACTACAGCTGGTATCCAGGGATCTGGATGGGGATGGCTTGTCAGTCTTGCAGTTCCCCGTTTCATTTAACATGTCTGATAACTTTACTTCACACTTAGGGTGTCAACAACGACACTAAAGTTCTGGAGATCACCACCACCGCTAACCAGGACCCTCTTCTGACCCTCACACCGCTCATTGGTGTTGATATCTGGGAGCATGCTTTTTACTTGCAATACAAGAACGTCAAGGCCGACGTGAGTACAGATCTTTCATCGCATGTGCCAAATTTCTAATTTGGTACGTAATAGTATCTTGCCGCGATCTGGAAAGTCATCAACTTCGAGGAAGCCGAAGCGCGCTACTTGGAAGTTGTTGGCTCCCCCAAGCTCTGAACATATGTAAACGAAGTAGCAATCAATGATGTAAAATTAGTTTGAACCCTTTTTGTTCGTAACATCACCGCTCGTCGCGAAAACCTTGTTGGTTCCATTCATTACTCACACGGGGGAAATTCGAATAATTCGAATAAGCCAGCGTACGAAGTTCAAAACAGATTCAACAGATTCAACAATATTGTGGCGCACGCGCGTGCGCATGCCGTGAATCTGACTCTAAATCCGTGCGCAAACCTGCCTACAGCTCGTCCCTACAGCTCATTCCTACAGCTCGTTTCTATGTTCAGCGTTTGCTTCGATATTTTCTATGGAAACATGGCTGGTGGAAAGCGAGTTTTACTTGAACTTCAATCGCATTACTAGCAATTAAAAGTAGCTCAACTTGAAACCATTCTACTGTATGTGATAGAATTCCTGATATTTTTATGACTTCTTTATGACTGTGTCACTGTCAGAGCGAGTCTCAATCCCAAATGTCCTTAATATTAAACTTGGTCGATCGGCTCGGGAAAACACTATGTAAGCGGTGCTGATCATTGCGGGTAGATGCCGCGGACTTACAATGACTTTAAAGAAACCCTGGGAATTAAGTCACGGAAACGCGCTTTCAGGACGTTGTGCTACGCCTACAGAAATGCACACCAATTCCAAGTACGAGTTTCAGCGGTACCCTTATATCACAGCTGCACACCACTGCAATCTGACCTGCGTAAGAGAAAAATCTTTCGATCATTTATGATTAATGGTACTGCCATCGGTTGACCATTGCCCGACCTCAAACAGCCATCGCCACCGAAATGCTCCGTCTCAACTGCCAAACACCAGCAACTGCTTCTGGAGCAGTGTTTTAACGAAGAATCTTTATGACTGTGATATACATCAAACACAGTTGCAGACTAGTTGTATATGTAGTATAAGTAATCTGCCCTGGGCGTCAAAAACCCTTTATGGGCGCGATTATTGACGCCTGCCTCCTTTTTCTTTACCTCCATCTTCCCAGAACCTTGGCCTCCAGTACCACTCACTTTCTTCCTTTTTGAACACCCTTTTCTCCATAGGTGTGGTCCATTGATTCCCGAGTTGTTCGGATATCTTTCTGCTTGACTGCTGTCAGCGGAGGATACAACAGGGCCCATTTACGTTCTTTCCACACACGCCGTACATATAGGAATCCAAAATTCTACATTGGAATGGTTTGGTCTTCCATCCACCTTCCCACCGAGCTTTTGGAGGAGACACTATCATATTTGACTCGTCCGCAGCTCAGGAGTGTTATCTTCGTCTGCAAAGAATTCGCCAATGTTGGTCGCCTCCTTCTTTACAAACACATCGACCTCGGAAACCAGCAACCACACGTTCAACACACCTTAAATCTTCTTTATGGGGACCGCACCATCGCAGTCAAGATCATCGACGCCGTCTTGACCACCCAGCCGCCCTTAAGCGAGAGCCCATGGATCCGCCCCAATTTTTTTGCGAACTCGGTTAATTTGAGGTCGTTAGAGCTTCGAGGGTTTCCATTCTCCCATCCCGAGCATCAGGGTATTTTGAGCGCGACACTTCAGCAGAATTGCCCTAAACTTGTCCAGTTCACATACCGCCCAGGGACTGAGAAGTTTCCAGAGAGCGGCTTCGAACTATCAGGCCTCAATCGCATTACGTGGCAGAGCTCATTGGGTGCGTGCGTTATCCCATAGTCGTTTCTTTATTCTCATCCTCACCTTTTGTAGCGACTATAGACCTCAAAGTGGCGCCGCTGATGACGGCGTCGATTGACTCGCTCACACATATCTCATTCAAGGGTATGGTGGTGCACAGAAATGGCCAACCCTACGATCATTTCCTAGGCCTTCGGTTTCCTAATCTTTGCGCTCTAGAGCTGGGATCTTTGATACAAACTAATACCCAAGAACGGACCAACACCGCGATCACAGATTTTATTCTGGCTCACGGTTTAATTAAACATCTGTCCCTGGGAAGAAAGCGAAACAACGACATGTTTTTTCAGCTGCGCGAAGATTGCCTTCACCAGAACTCCCTCCCTAATCTGCAATCGTTCGAGGGGTTCCCGGAGAACGTGGCTGTATTAGCGCGAAAACATGTCTCATCCCTATTTGGCATTACCTCGCTCTCGCTCTATTGTTGGAGAAATGTTGACGGTGATTTTCACGATGTCCGGGAGATGTTCGGTGTCATTGAGCCTCAAAAGCTGTCGCTGCTGCAGAGCTTGAGAGTGGAGCTCAATACCGTGCATTATGACCACAAGATGGACTCCAGCATAACAGGCGTTGTGGAGAGGAATCTTATGGATCGATTCTCTTATATATGTCCTGGAATTACCAGATGGCAAGGTAACCTTCCTCCAATGTACGCTGTAAGTCGTTCATTGTTTTCTGCACCTCAACGAATTATTTGGAAGCTGATATATTCCATTGTCAGGACGATTTTAAAATCATGTTTCTAATGCACGAGAATCTCGAGACAATTGTTCTTCCGCGTCTGTCCTTAATGCATATCGGGACCTCACCTCTGGAATTCTTCTTGCCGATTGCTAGTGAACGCCCCATGCTCGAACGTGTCGTCGGTCAGAGACCACCCTACACCGAGCTAGAGCACACCATTTATTCATTTACCCGCACTTTTGAAGGGAAACTTCAATCGGTTATTGTTGAGAACACTCGCGATATATCGATATATGGGATTGAGTCCGAATGACTGCTGACCTAGTTTTTCCTATTTACTTATATTCTTCCATGCCTCTGCACTGCTCTGACACTGCAATTATAGCATGCTGCATGCATATAGTTGAAATATTATCTATTTACTCACTGTATAATGCTCTTGTATCATTCGCTCCTCATATCTAGCTACGAAAGATTTTGTATAATCGACATATAATCCGCTTCAGTCGGGACCTAATGTAAAAATACATTGTGTCTATTTTGGGACATCGTTACCCGCCAAGTCTTCGAGTATAAATAACTACATACGCTACATGCCATACATTGTAAGTCGCGATGAACAGATCAATAAGATGGGTTGATTACAATTGAAAAGCGCTGCATGTCAGGGCTCTAACTAGGGTGAATTAACGCCACCGAAGCAGCTGTTTCGAAAGAGTTGTTGACTTCTTTCGGCCCTGTTATTGTATTTAGACCAGAGTTTCATCCTCGGAAAATATAGCTCTCGAATTGTTTCTCTGCGAGGCTTGCAGGTCCTTACCAAGCCGGTTGGCAACGCTTGTTAAAGGGTGACACAAATTCTGAGCTTGCGTATTGCGTCCTCTAGCATAACACTCACCACTATAAGCATGATGATAAAACTTTGTGAACCTCCATAAATAGTACTCTTACAACGATGTTGCCTTGACAAATTATAATTGTAGCTGCCTCTATATATTCAATCTTCAGCCGTACTTTCACGCCGTACTTTAGCGTGCAAGATACCATGGCACGCCACAAACAACCAAAGAATACGCGCCGATGACGAATAAAGCGCGAGAATCCGACGTATACATCGTCTTCATGCTTAAATTGATCGCTCCCGTCAACACATTAGCCTGTCGGATAATTAGTAGAAGGTAATACACGCTAGGGGAAACATACCAAGAGAAACGCAGAAAGTCCATGCTTGTTCAACGCGTCGAGCAAGCGGGGAGGATTCCCGTTCGTACCACCCGGGGTGACATCATCAGATGGACGCAGGGATTTAGTCTTGGTACTCGGAGCCGGGGATACGAAGATCCACATGTCGAGTACGACTAGGTATCCGAGGAGGAAGGAGGTGTTGAACGCCGTTATCCAGAGGATATAAGAGAGATTGACCTGTGAAAATGTAGGTTATGACCCGGCAGATATATGTATAGGGATATCGGGACTTACCATCTGTCTCGACGCACCACCTTCCGCACCCCAGGGCCCATCCAAACGCAGTAAACGCACCAGACCCAAGAGGGCCCACCAGAGAATCGCATAGGCGCACAGCTCCGTTGCAGTCTTGTCATTCTGTCGCGTTGCATCGACGGCGAAAGTCGTGTCTGCTTCGATTTTGGCATCGCTTGTTCGCCGTTTCCTGCTTCCTGGCCGTTCATTCTGTAGATCCAGAGCAGCTTGTCTTCTGTGTAAGAATGAAGGCGTAGGTGGGAGCATGACAGTCCCCGCTGAGAGTCCGAAAAGTTGGATTGCAAGGTAACCTAGAAATGATAAGTGAGGGTCAGTGAGAGAAGAGATGGGACACACCTGTGAGGGATATTATTCCTTCTTTATTGGCACTAATCAACGAAGTGCGCGGAGCAGTTAGCACATAGTCCCGGAGATGGAATTGGGAAAGTGCAATCTGTTGAGCTGAGAAAAATAAGACGGCATGACTTATGAACTCGCATGAGGACTCACCAGCGCCAACAAGGAGAGCTACGGCAGATACAGGGAGCACCCGGATGAGAGGATGTAGGAACACTTGTAAGATGGGAGTCAACGCAAGCGTGATGAAAAAATTCCAGTGTACGCCATATTCGGTGACGTGTTCCTGCAGTAATGTTAGCGTTAAATGCAAGTTGGGACGTTCACATATGTGACCGTCCGTATACAAAAATGTAAAGTGGAAGTGCAAATTGAGACTACTCACTGGGTATTCTGTGCCCTTGACAAGTGCAACCCTGATAATTCCCAACGCGATGATAGGAAGGCTCTTCTTTGTCACATTGAGTAGTTTAGGCACCAGCGGTGCTGTGAGGTAGTTTGGGTCACGAATGAGGGGTATAGCAGAGACGATGCCTTGCGAAAACACAAACGAGCCTACCCCCAGATCCATCTTCCCGAGAAGAGCGAGATAAATAAGCCAATTTCAATGGTGCTGTTTCCTGACCAAGTACGCACCAACGACACCCCATACGTCTCGCATTTCGCAAGGAATCGCGGAAACACCGGGAAATCCACAGCCAAGATGGAAAGCACCGTCATAAGCATCATATGGGCGCGATAGGTTGTCAGCGCCGGTAATGGCGAAATCTTTCCACTGCGTGGCTGAGAAACGACTGGCTGCCGAGACGTTGAAGGTGACAGTGGGACGTTGGATGGTAACGGAGTTCCTGCTTCAGCGCGTGGCATCCTCAAAACAACCCCTAGCAGCAGACTGAGCCCAGCAATAAGATACGCGGGTTTCTCTGCTGCGAGTGTCATCGCCAGCAACATTGGTAGCACCAGCAGTACCCATGACGCAAAAAATCCAATGGACCGAGCTGGCGCTAACCGTGTTCGAATAGCGGCGTATAGTGCTACTGCGACCTAATGTTGAACCCTCAGTGAAATTCAGATATAGATACTTGGAACGCACCAATGCCACTAAACAAATCAAGTTTATATGGCCTATAGAAGAACCTGTCATCCCCGACACGAAAGACTCTTTGGCCTCCTTATATTCGTCAACCATGATTATGTGTTTATGAAGTTGCTAGAGTGTAGCTGGGAAGTGCAATTTGAGAGCGTAAGGGTATAGAATGGTCAGACTCCCGCGCAGATAATCGTAACCGGGAACATAGTGGTAAGCAGAAGATAAATCGCCGAAGCGCTGACGATGTTGATCGTGATCACTCTCATAATTTCAGGCTCCGCTTATACTGCTCGCTTTCAAGTTTCAAGCCTTTCAATACGAATTTGCTCAGGTCTCGCAAGTGGAATTGAAAGGTGGTTTAACATGAAGTATACAGAAACTGAAAGAAGATGCAAAGAAAACGTAAAGCGACGTGAACTAAAGCAGAAGAAAAACTACAACGATGATATACTCAGAAAGGCAAAATAAATAGATGATGAGTTAAATAGAAAGCGACATTGTACAGTCGAACTTCTCATAACCCATACCCCTCGGTGGAATCCCCAGGCTATGGGTTATCGGGGGTTATGGGTTAGGTGAGGATGGCTAAAAATAGACATATAAAAGTACGAGCAAAATTTATAAAAGTTTACTTGAATCTGCATTTACTGACAACACTGCCTACCGTACGGGTAATAGAATGGTGTAGTCTGTGTATTCACGAAGTCAAGAAAGTTGAATAGAACTTCAATTCCACACCATCGACCCCCGCAGATAACTCACAGACCTTTTCGGGCGATCTGATGGTCTTGTTTTCACCGTTTCCGGGCCAAAAATAAGATATTGAATATAATTTCCGCTCTTCCAAGCTAAGGAATCCAATTGTCGTACCAATATATGCCTAATTCTGTGCGAAAGTCAATGATCTGACCTAAAAGTTATGGGGTTTTCTTCCGGAGGGGTATGGATTATGGGTTATCGCGGACTTATGGGTTATGAGTTGCAATTCCCCGCCCACCAAGTCGGTGGATCGATTTTGCTATGGGATTCAAGGGGTTATGGGTTTTCACAAGTATGGGTTATGGGAAGTTCGACTGTAACCATAAGACCCCAAAAAGTGAAAGGAGATATCAATGACCGCCGTATATATCTAGAAAGTCGACGGTAGGTGACAGCAAAGGACTCATGTCATGCATCCGACGGTAGTCAACGTGCACCTCTGGCCTCCGAAGTTGGAACTTGAGCAGCGACCCGCTCATCGAGCGCACAAAAGAAGACGACGACATAGGAGAAGTGGGGAAAAATGAGGCAGGCGATGGTGAGCGAGAGAACAGTAGTGCCGACGAAGGGCTTTGGGGATGAAGCATGGACGATGAATGTGAGCCCACCGGAGACGCAGAGACGGGTGACGACGATGTGCTCGAGGAGTAGTCCAAGATAGAAAGGGTTTGAAGGTTGGGTAACACCACGTCGTCCGCTTCCTCCTGCATACTGCGGCCCGTAGTCCATTGGGGGGTGATGAGTGTCCAAAGCGCCTCAGTGTCCATTTTCGCAGCGCGCACCTCTCGTAGTGCTCGCATGCGACGGAAGCACCACTCCCACACCGAGCCTGAATCTTCGTGATCTTCGTGTCCAGGTATATGTGTCGGCGCGGCGACAGCTACGCTACACATGTCCAGTATTTGCAACCCAGAGCCGCGCTGCACGCCCTCGCAGGGTAATTCCATGCGCACGAGCAACTGGCGTAGGATGATGCCTGTCTGCGCAGCAGCTCCTGGACGCTTGCCGTCGAGATCGTCAATACGCAGGGTGTTCAAGCTTGGCACGAGGAGGTGGCTGAGGACCGCGGGGAGATTGTTGATTCGGAGTGAGAGGGAAGTTAGGTATGGGAGTGTGATTAGATCCGGGTGATGGTAAGAGGTGGTGTGGGCGCTCGATGGCATGGTAGGCGTTGTGGAAATAGAATGTGGAGACAATGGCCACGTCGGGCTCATGAGAGAGGAAGGCGATGGGGCATCGGATACGCGAGCTTCGATCTCAAGCTTTTCGAGGAGCGTTGCCGATCGCAAAACCTCCAATAATGTGTAAACGGGGATTGGCGTGAACCGAATGGGATAGGTGACGCTCAAGGAGCGGAGGCTGCGAGCATTGTTCACGGGACCGCATGGAGAAAGAGGAGAATCATTAATGATGCTCGGAAGCGGGTGGTTTACGAATTTTAGGTGAGCAAGATGGGGGAAGTGACAATGGGAGAGGGAGATACAGGTCGCGAGCTTGTGTTTGTGCCGTAGGTGTGCCAAATTTAGTGAAGACGCGCGATGGGCTCCATCGGACGACGCATGGAAGGTGAGGTATCTGAGGGGAAGGGGTGAATCCTGGAAGGGTTGCCCGGTGATTTGTGGAGGATACAAAGCCGTAAAAAAGCTTTGCGCTTCGTCGACGGTTGTGGAGTGTAAGGAAAGGCCGTGGATCCGGTGTCGGTACTGGTGCAGCATGCAGGGTAAGAGCTGGATATGCCACTGTCCGATCTCGTCGCGGTAATCGCCAGTTCTGTGCGACGTCGCCACTTCTTTTAAAGCGTCAGGGCGAGGACCTTTGGCTGGCACATCCATCTGAACATGCACATCCACCGGACACACACCCGCCATGGAGAACCACAATTCCGCCTTCCTTGCCCACTTCGCATCTGGGTGTTCGGCGGATGAACTACCCGCAGCATCGGGTCTCGAGACCTGGAGGTACAAGCGTGTCCATGCCGTTGGTGTGTTCCGCACGACGTTGTGAAAAGTGCTACACACTGCACTCAGGACGAGAGGCGCATCTGGTGAATAGAGGGTCGAATAAGTGAAGATTTCTCCTAGGAGCTCCGGAGGGATTGAGCTGAGTAGACTCGAGGTAGTTGTGGGGTCCATGGGGTTCGAAGATGGATGGCGAAAGCGTTAGAGGCGAGGTAAGACACAAATGACTCGATGAGACAACCCGCTCAAAGTCTTCGGCTCTCGATCGAAACTTAACGCTGGCGTGTTACAGTGAAGTTGTCGAAGCTTTCGTATAGAGTGGAAGGAGTCAGAGAGTACAGGACGATAATCGGGATTATAAAAATTTTACCTTCGTTACATGCTCCGGGAAAAGAAACAGTTGCAAGTTTCATGCCTGTGAAAAGAAGGGCGGCCTAGATGTGTTTAGGCTGCCAATTCATAGGCCAGCGCACGCCTCTCACATGCTTTCTGGATAGACCACGGCCTGGAACGCAACGGATTTGTAGTGGTTGTTGATTTGCGTCTTATAATATGCAGCTCCGCACTTGAGTAATGCGCAAAGCGGAAGGTGAGATCTGTGAGATCGTGATCAGGAGCCCTCAATGAGGCGACTTGGAGGCGACGGCTCCCCGTACGTACTATATCGTGACCACAACCTGACCTCTCTGTATCATGCTCCAGTTCAACATTGAACCATGGACACTGGACAGCGAGCGTGTATTTTAGTGGACAGAGTGGGAAAGGAGCAGCCTTTACGTGGGGCACCGGGCTGCCACGCGGCCTAAGGTACCGAATTTCCACCAACGGTCCGCCCCAACATCATTTCCCCGGGTCTCCAGAAGTTCCAATAGGCGCCTGGACTGCACGGTGATTGGTCAACGCTAACATGGAATATCAGCCAGCCAATGGTCATTGACTGTCAAAAACTTCGGTCTGCCTGCATAACCTGCTTCTGTCCAATCAGAAGTCGATGCTCGAGGTCGGAGCGACCGCCGACCGCCAGAAGTTGTTCGAATTCTGGTTGATTGACTTCTGTCCCTGAAAAGTCGGTGTACATAACTTGAAATATCGTAGACCCGATCGTAGTACACGTACTTTCTGTCTTCGAGAAAGAGCTCCTTGAGAATTACTGGCTGAATTTGCATACCGATAAATCTTGCTTCATGGAAGCGATAAAGATGGGTTTCACCTCAATGAATCGTGTAGAAGGGTGAGTATATGCATCCAAATACACGGACTTCGGGATCTTGAAATACGGACATCTAAAATAGACCTGTGTCTACTCACATTGTCGAGTAGGATGTATATCGAGAATCCGTTCGTGCAGGGAAAGGGCTCCCTACACCATGAGAGCTCCAAAGCGCGATTGATAAACAGAAAATAAAACTGTTTTGTTTTCTAGCGCATGCCTCAGAGGACGTCAATACAAGAACGCACTAAGAGGAATAAATATATGATTTAACGCGCATATATGCACCTTCAACTTGTTCTGATGATTATGAGCTGCAGCCTTTTCACGCTAAATCTTGAAGAGTAAGTTTCTCTTAATCTTGATACAGGCGTTCAAATTTCTAACAAGGACAACAGCAAGTTGCAGAAGGTTTGTCGCCAGACAATATGCACGATGTGACCAGACTTGCACAAGACGCATGTATGATGAATACGAGGGGAAATCGGACATTCAGACCTTCTTGATTCCGATGTTCCTCTTCCAACAGACTAAAGCAGCAGCGCGACGATTGGCCCCACTCTCACAGCACATTTCGCACTTGGAATGCCATATCAAGGACAGAGACAAAAACGACACACATTTGACTGGTCCGAGTGCGGATTCCAAATGAAAGAGCTCTAGGCAAAGGAAAAGGGAATGTAGTTAAGAGCAAGAAAGAAAAGTCAATGCGTCACAGGTGACACGACGCGCCAAAACGCGTAGTACGTAAGCAAGGAACACAAAAACAGCACAAAAACAGCATCAGGTTTTTTTTTGCATATGTAGAGACAAAAGGTAGAATGAAAAATAATGAGCCTTGTATATGACAAGAGCTAATAATTTTAGTCAGTGCTACTGAGAAACCGTCGCCGTTCAACGTATCAGTAGTAGAATCTACATAAGGGCCCGGGGAACGAATGCAGTAAATTTCTGCACGTCTGCTCTATCTCATTGAGGCCGGATCTTTATTGTTAACTAGTATTTATTTCGCACAACGTTGAGATTGCGTCTGCGCATGCTATGCAGAGCAATTAATGGAAGAGTTCTCTCGGTATTGGCTCAACGTATTCGACTTCGCTCAACCTAGAGTGTGGTGCACATCTTTATCCCTCCGGGCCCCTTCATATTTTGGAGGGAATCGTAGATATTCTCGTGAATCGACCTATTACATAATTCTGGAATCATCGACCTAGAATTTAATTATAATAAAGTAGTGGCCCACGTTTGAGCAGACGTCATACTAGTAGTATGCATGCGCTTTATTCAAAAAATTCGTGGACATACATAATCTTTTCAAAGGCCTTCTATATGCACGCAGTATTTCGCGACTCTCATTATGTAGGGGATCCGAACATCACTCAGCACGATTTTGGTGGCGCTAGACCTCGAATGCGACTTTTTCTGACCTCGAGTTTGTATCCGTATCAAACGTGCATGCCTTTAGAACCAATATGATGGTATTTATCAGCTCCTGTGTCCACCCGCTTTGCCCTCCTGACTAATACCCTCCAGCTTTGATGTTCATAATCAATTAAATCAATTCTTCGTGATTTTAATTGAAGGCGGAAGCACCCACATAGCCCCTCCCACGAGCATCATATCGCACTCACATACACGAACGTCTATTAATAGTCCTATTTTCAAAGTCGAGACGTGCTATCATGGCCCACGTCGTCTATACCGCGCGTCAATGTTGCGAAATGTTCTCACAAAGGACGGGCTAGCAGAGCAAGAAGCCCGCGGCTCTCTATGTAGTCCATCTGCTGGCACCCCTTTTCTGTGCGCTATTCTTTAAATACCTAATTATAACGCAACAATCGTGACCTCCTCTCCACCTTCGGCTTATGGTTTTCATATGGGTTTTGACAGATTTATATGAATTGCACCGTCGGCTGAGTGCCACCATGCGTAGCTATCGAATGTGCATCATGATATTTACTTCTATAACCTAGATATGTGTGTTCAATAACAAATGGCGAACATGTCTGAAGGTACCGGTATCCATGCTGACTATTAGTTGGTGAGTATAAAAGGCAGACAAAAACGACGTTTTTCCTTGGTTCACTGAAAGTAACTCAAGCACTATGGTGAACTTCCTGAAAACACTGCTCCTCCTGCCGGCCTTCATTGGCTCCTCATATGCTCTAGTCTCGGCTGTTGACTCTTCCAGTCTCGTTCCAACGGCGACATACACTAAGGCTCGTGGTGAAGGCTTTACAAAAGCCATCATTCGCGGCTACGAAGAAGCGTGTGGTATCGGAGGTGAAGTCGACCCCAACTTCGTCGGATCGTATAACAATGCCCGCGCCGCCGGTTACACAGACATCGACACGTACTGGTTCCCATGCAATGGGTCCGGAAATAATTGCAAGTCCTATGCGACTCAACTGTCAGAAATTGCTGCTACATTCAGCGCCCACTCCATGAAAATCGGGACTATCTGGATCGACTTGGAGAAAGATGCTGCCATCTGCAACAACGTGAGTCCCCTTGCGTAGTCTATCTCGGTCGATGCAGTTTCTGATTTAAATGCTACAGTGGAACTATGGTACCGCAGGAAATCAAGCTCAGGCGAAATCCCTTATCGCCGCTATGAAAGCCACTGGGTTCAATTTTGGTATTTATAGTACACCAGGAGTCAGTGAAACGTCCTTTCTTCCTCTTATATCTACTGATTCAGTCTGACGGCAGGAATGGAGCACTCTTTTTGGCTCTACGAGCTTCGTCCTGGATAATTCCGTGCCGCTTTGGTTTGCTACCTTCAATAACGTCCAGGTGCGTTCAAAGCAGTGCTTGAGTATGTTTCTGCCGTATTCAAACGTCTCAATTCAGACTCTCACCCTGGGGACACCGTTTGGCGGGTAAGTCGTTATCTTTCGCTGCTCTCACATCTTCAGACGTTGATTGTATATGTATATAGATGGACCAGCGCCGTCGGTCACCAATATACCGACGTCTCTGCGTCTGGCTTATTTGATTTGAGCGTTTTCGCCAATTAGTAGAGATATCAAAAGCGGACTGTATTCATCGCAACATTGCTTTGTTCAATTGTCATATGTACATATGAAGCCAATAACAGAGTGTTCTGCCGATTCGCATCCTCGGGCTAGAAGGAGATATTGGTCGATCAGTGGCTCAAACCCCGGATCAAAAATTCAACCACCCCGATCAACGTTAGTGGGTGCGCATCGCAGGTGATTGGCAAATACACCTGCGCTACTTCTACTATGTAGATGTAGGTTATATCAAGCCAGAATTTGATGTAAGATCTTCGCTCCATTCACTAACCCTTTAGTTTTAGTCAAGTCACTGCCATCCTCGTGGTTTGAGCAGGTCTGATAACTAAAGTCTTCATCTCGCTGTTTCACCAGAGCGACCAACGAAGTTCGGAAAGCGATTAAGGACTCTATGGCCAAATAATCAAATTATGCTAAAACTTGGACACTACTGTCTGACAGTGCGCGAGGCCGCGTAAGGAACTGCTTGTTCTTTCAGTCAAAACGTATCCGCCATAGGCATCAACCTGTGAACAGAGATAAGCAATACATCAATGACGCTCTCTTTGCAAGTATTTTACCGTACAGCTCGGATATAGTCATGAGATTTTTATTGCTATCAACGCTAGTGTCTGTAGCCTGGTGAACCTAAGGCATAGCCATCCCTTAGCTTTACAAGCTAGTAGTATGGACCTACTCAATAAGATCTTCCCAAGCTATGGCATACAGAGAATTTTGGAATGGGACAGATATTTGAACTGTCACTGAGAGGAGACAAAGTACCGCCCATGGCCTGCTCGGGATTTACTTGAGACACTTTCACGAACTTCACAAGCCACAAGACCGCTTCGAACGCATGATTTCTGGAGCTGATATTCCTGAATTCGTGGTGAGCTCAGAAGGGAGTTTTGCGGATTCTTTCGCTCCTACGCGCCTTTCTTAATACGCCTACATGTACTCGGAGTACAAAGTCCACAGACTGGTGATCGGAATCTACCGTGGGTATATTCAGTCTTCTATAAATAGATTGTCTGTTGTTCATAATTCCCACAGCTCGCACATGGTTCTGCCTTCTTATTTGCTTCTCACCGACGTCAAACTAAGGCCATAATACTGACGATTAAGATAGTACAGGCAGAGGCTAGAGCAATCTATATCTACCTCAGAGGATACGAATCTGAATAGTTTCGCAGCTACGCACTAAACAATACAGGACCCAAAAACCTTACGGACCAACAAATGTCCGACGTGTTCCGCTACTACTCAATAAAACGGGGGGAATTTGAGCGCAAGACGTTTATAGCAAGGGTACAAGGATCGCTATTGAATAGCCATTATTCCGTATATAGTCTCTGTAGCGTTAGGATCCAAGTTGAAGCTAAAACCTCAAGAATATCGGAGGATCTTTCCGATTTTTTCCTTTCAATCAGACATGTGATGGTGTTTTACGCGCACTATCAACAACAGTCATGATGTACACCTAGTACCAGAATACCGAGAAAGGAATAGTATTTGAGGCAATTCTTTCGTTTCCACAGGAAAATAGGTCGCTATTATGGATCGATCAAGCCATCCGTAAAGTATGGATGAGATCGACCTAATGGCCAACAACCTCAATAAAGACGTTAGTGAAAAGCCTCTCGTTTCGTTTCTTTCTCCAGCCTCGATATGTGTGATGATCCATCCAGGGCACGTTGGGTTGGTCCATATATAACGAGGATTTCCTTCCTCCAAGATATGCACTCAGGAACCAGGTAATCGGTAACTTTGCATCAAAATACCATTTACGACCTTTCTTCGTTCATGTCATATCTTCTGACCAGCACGGGCGCGGTCAATACTATGTACACCATGTCTACGCTGGGCTGTTTGGAGTCAGGACTTTTGCGAAGGATTTTTATCTGAGTTTCCCAACGGACATCCGATGCAACTCTGGTTGCGGCACTACGTCACCATACATTTATTTTTAAACCCAAATGACGACCTAAAGAATTTAAATCCTCCACCTTCACTCAGTCACTCAGAAGCAGCGCAGCAGAGGCCGTAGTAATACGCAAGTGCTATCAATAGCTGCATGTGAAAGTGTACACTCCGACTCCGTATACGCAGGAGATGAAATTATAGGATCCCGGATTGTTTGGCGGCGTTGGGGATTCCAACCCGACGCTACATCAACTTTACTCCAGCACTACTTCCCTCTGGTCAACGAAACTGCGAAAAACTTGACGTGAGGATCTTTGCGGAATATAAGATAGAAATAGAAAATATTCACGTTTGAATCACATTTACATACGCTCGGTTACTTTCTGGGGTCAGTGTAGCAGTGAAATTCATCTTGGTCGCGCAATGCGCAACGACAACGGCAACCTACCGAAGCGTAGCCGTTACTTAGGAGTACTGAATGAATGTATCTGCGAATTCTCCGCCCCAGGCGTATTTTCTGCGCGGAAGTTCATCCGGTGAATGAATGTACGTCGCTCGCCCTTTGACTCGGGCGTCGGTAAGCTATAGCCAGCTTCAGCGTCGGCTAGTTTTGCCTCCGTCTCCGCTCAAGCCCATCACGAGACCATGCCTTCAACAGAATGAGCAACGTATTACTTCGCCTTCGACTTGAAATGCAGTAGGCGGCGGGAGCGAAGGAGTGAAGATTTCGATGCGTATACACAGCTCCCGCCGCATGAATGAAATTTAACCTGCTACGCGTACACAGTGCCGGGATACAAACGACGAGTACACCGAGTTTGGATAATGCCTGCTTCTA
Source organism: Pholiota microspora (assembly GCA_003314615.1). NCBI lineage: Eukaryota > Fungi > Basidiomycota > Agaricomycetes > Agaricales > Strophariaceae > Pholiota > Pholiota microspora. The sequence continues at coordinate 86,927 of QFFD01002972.1, forward strand.
CAGTTATGTTAATGTTATGGAATCAACAAGATATAGCAAGAATCAGGACCGTGAAATAACAAATCTATTCAATTCGCCGTTCTTCAGAAAGCTTCTCTCTATATCGTTCAATCCAGACCATTCATTAGTCCACGACGTTGCGTATCATGCTATTTTGAAGGAGTCGTGCATGATATATATCATGTTCCTCTACCATTAGGGCAACCAAGTGTTCAGGATTGTGCCTAGATTTCCGAATCCCTCGATGAACAAATTTGCTAATTCAATTCCCAAACAAAGTAATGGACTCACTAATAGCTAGAATAGTATTCCTTTTCTGGCTAATCCTCTGGTAAATCGGCTTAAGGAATTTGATCTTGCTTTGACCCTCCAAGAACTTGCTAAGAACGTTCTCGAACATCCGACGCAGAAGGAACCTTTATAAGTGTTGATGATGAATACATACATGAGGTCTCTTCCAATGAAAGTTCAGCCTCTGTGACTCGTTTTCAGAGGAAGAAATGGCGGTGTCTGCGCCTGAGGGCGGAAAGATTGAAGACAAGCGCTCGCCGACCAACTTTGACGCTGATGCCGATCGCACCCGGCCGTTGACGATCATCAAATACCTGATCATTTGCCGGATTTAGATCGGCTGGGATCGGCTCCAACGCCAGATGGCGTTTTTCTCCTGACGCAACAACCTCTTTTCTTGACTTTCTCTACCCATCACTGTATTTTAGACATATTTTCTACGGTTCATTGACTCAGAATCATGCTTATGATGACTCACCGCTTACTTATCCCTTGTCAAACACCTCGTTTGGGTCCCTGTTCCGAGGCACGTAGAGTAGCAGCTCCGACCTCATCTGAACTCTCTTGCAAACGCGTCTTTGTCAGGGATATCCAGATTCGACGTTTGGGGAATTATAATGATTTCCTCCGAATGGAAAAAGGCGGGGGCGGGAGCATAAAAGCAAGCAGACGCTCGAGTTGAGAAAAATCAGTCTCAATAACCTTCCGTATATTTCATCTCTCTTGAAAGCAAGCTAATTCATCACTTAGCATACACTAAACAGATGGCGTCTTCATCCTCTTCGAAACCCTCTGACGAACGCGCTAGTGGCACACCTGGCTATCTTCCTCGTGGTGGTGCATGCGTTAGCTGTCGTCGTCGCAAAATGGTGAGCTTGCAATGGCCACCAGTTGCAACGCGTCGTATTTCATTGCTGATCACACATCTCTAGAAATGCGACGGTAAACGCCCCATATGTTCTCAATGCGATCGCGCCGGACGCGCCGAAGATTGCGAATACACAACAGGTCAAGAACGTTCCACTGTACAAATCTTAGAAGAAAATATCAGCCGCCTTGAGGCCAGGATCCAAGAACTGCAGAATCCGGATGTTGCGTCTACTTCTGTAACGCTCCATCAACCATACGGTGCGGAACATTCGTCTAGACGTAGATCCATTGCCTCAAATCCGCCTTCTGCAGTCCAAGATCCTCCTCGTCACATCGCAGAGGCTCTGTAAGTGGCATTTTTATGAGATACAATAATTTTATCTGACTTATAATTCTGATAGCCTGGCTGGCTTTTTCCCGTTTTCCACTGACCTTGGTTTTTTCCTTAACATCCCTCGTTTCCGGGCTTCGATGATGCAAGGATTTCCTATAGGACATCCTTCACGTCCTGCGCCGGCACTAATATACACTATTTACCTTTGGGCTATACGCCTCTCACATGATCCTACAGTCAAGGCGCATGAAGCTGCCTATCTATTCCGTGCGACTCAGGATGCAGCGACAATTCTCTCTAGCATGCATCCGCATAGAATCTTGCACTCCATCCAAGCCGAGGTACTTCTTACGACATATTTTTTCGCTAATGGACGTTTCTTCGAAGGGAAATACCACCTGTCCAATGCAGTCTCGACCGCAATTTCGGTGGGTATGCATAAAATCCGGTCTGTGACACCCCAACAACCTCCGTCGGAGAACGACGCCCTCCCGATTCCTCGTGACTCTGTCGAGGAAGGAGAACAGATTATTGGGACATGGATCATACTGACTCTCGATAAGCTCTGGGCGACAGCCCTTGAATACAGCCCTAATTTCGTTTATTCGTCACATACAATGGCAACCCAGGTCGATACGCCTTGGCCCCTAGAGATGGAGGAATTCGAACAGGTTCGTTGTCCCGTTCCTTTCGAGTAACTTTGTTCATGTACTAACTCCATTTATACTATTTATTTCCATCATTACCACAAACAGGGCCTTCTACCGCAGCACGTACTCACCGCTAACACCATCCAGAATTTCTTGACTGGCATCCCCACGCCAGATCTGGGATTATCCACCTGGGCTTTCGAATCTAAAGCCGCCATTCTTTGGGACCGTGCCAATTTATTTGCGCGAAAGTGCAGCGGAAGTCCGTTTTTTGATTTTACTGGATCTTATACAGAGTCCTCACATTTGCAACCCTATTATACCTTCACAGATGATGTAGCGCAGTTGACGCTCCCTCCCCTTATTCAGGAATTTACGGCCCTTTCGGCCTTGATCGATAATGTGACAGCCACGCTTCCTTCGACGGACCCACAGGAGATTGTGCGCGTGCAGAATCCGGCACAAGCGCGTCGACTGGCCGTAGGGTTTACGATTTTGCATGTTGCGACCATTGTACTGCATGGTCCATTTGCGTTTGCTGGACGAAGCGAGTCGTCTAGGCAGACACGAATTAGGTCAGCTCGCACCATTCTCGAAATCGCAATCGCTCTGCGGAGCAGGGGACCCGGATATCTGAGCCCTATTATTGGGGTGAGTGAATAATCTGCGTTCTGTGCGTTGGGGTTGGGGATTGTGCTAACTCCACGGTCCCCTCTACAGACGGCTTGGATTGAGGCATCACAAGTCCTATTCGACGAGATTACCCTTATCCGAACTCTCCGCGCGTCGGGGACCTTCATTAATACCGACGATAGAGCAATACTGTCCCTTGTACAGCATGCCACAACCGCCATGGTGGATTTCGGTATGAACATACCGTTGACTAGTAAGCTCGTTGGAATGATTAGATGGACTTCTCGTGACACTTACTGTTGCTGATCTCTAGGTTTCCAAGTTGGCAAAATCCAGGAGGGCTGTCAGACCTTCTAACATAACGCGTTTTTACTTTTACGTTCATTTAATCAACTGAATATCCTTCGTTTTATAGGGTTTCATTATCTTTGGCCTCGTGCCATTTTCCCATTTCTACCAGTTTTACATATACTCTATTCAGATATTCAGGGTAGAACTAGAGTTCCTTTCGACTTAGATGGACTTCATAGTCTATAGTCGTTAATACGTCTACTCATGTATCCTGAGTAGGTACTACTGTATTTTTCAGCGTCAATATTACAATTTTTCTCAAAAATTTACTCCTGGTTTGGATCGCGCAAAAACCTTTCAGACGACGTCACTCATTCATGCCGGAATATATTCTATATACAGTCGAACTTCTCATAACCCATACCCCTCGGTGGAATCCCCAGGCTATGGGTTATCG
>QFFD01003002.1:0-24373 GCA_003314615.1 Pholiota microspora
GCAGGTATAGCGCAAGTCAATAGAACAATTTCCTCCACCGGGAGTCCAGGTTTTGAGGGTAGGGCATAGTCTTGTCCGATTTGAAAGCCTTTGGGTGGGTGCGTCCATTCGGTCTTAAAACTAGAGTAAATCCGATAGGCTTTAGCTAGAACCATCACGTGTAATAGTGCGCAGACGCGTTCGCCGCGACGCCGTTATGACATTGTTAATGTCAATCATTATCATATCAATAGTGCTTACTCTAAGGCAAACGCCTCTCAAGGCGCTCCAACACAAGGTCGCGGGGATTTCTGCTCTTTCACGCCGCCTTTAGCAAGATCTCTACTCTTGGACGCACCATCATCTACGAAATTGTCGAAGGTCGTGTACCTCAATGGCCAAACGGGCCTCAGTGCTAGCCAGAGTCATTAGGGATTGTGTTCTCATTAATTATATCTATGACAATTGACTCGTATGCGTATGCAACGCCCTCAATACATATCTTACTTGCTTAAGACGAGGGCACGTCCAATGTATTTTACTGCACGTGAAAGGACAAGTTATGCGTATCCTGATGGCGCCATCGCCGACGAGGCCGAATGGACCCACCCACCCAAAGGCTCTCAAATCGGAACAGACCTTATATTACAGATCGACTATCATCTGTTATTATGGTCTGTTATGAGAGACTAGGTAGGGCAGCCCGTGCGAGCGCCACATCCAGGCATGTCCACTTCTGGATGGCAGTTTGGGGGCATCTAGATTTAGCTCTGATATTGAGTAGCTGAGACCACCAACAAGGAAGGTGTCTGTAAAGTTGCTGTAGTCTCTTGTAAGACCTTATAGATCAAATGATAATCGATTTGATATATGTGAAGATTACTCAACCACTACTGAGTCAATTCGCAAAATCATAACACAAAAAGAATGAGTATGTGGCTCCAAGCTACAGTCATGGTGGTCATCCGAGAAATCCCCTGTTACTTCTGTACTGACTAGATCTCTACGCAATGAATACAAATGACAAAAGTGCTTTTAGTGCTCCGTAATAATGTTTGCTTCCCCGCAAAGATGATATACATCCCCGCAAATGTTTCTCAGTGCGCACATTTCGGGCGTAAAAAAGATTTAGGGGAGCAATAAATTTCTTTGGGGAGCAGTCAAACGTGTTTATGGGTACAAGATAATATTTCGCAGAGCAGAATATACTTATGGGCACGTACATAATCCCTTAATTAGTTTGCGGGAGCCTTGAATATATTCACGGAATATTTACCCACTTGGACCGCCATACTGTTGTGTTCAAATGCCGGCGCAAGAAATCATGGTATGTCTGTCGCTCACGCACTCGAGGCCGAAGACAAACATGTCTGCTCACTGTCGGAATATTATGGTATGATGTATGTAAAAATATGATCGTTCATTCTTACTTCCTTGCTATTCTCACCAACTAATTATGAATAAGCTAAATATCGCTTCAACCTCGCTCTCTGTGCCATAAACCTCTGTTCTCCGAACTTTGAAGTACAATATCTACACTGCTCTCTGCCAATCAGATTCTTGCCCACTGAAATGTTTTTAGTCATGTTCACATCATGTCAATGATACTTCATCATACTTGCAACTGACAGAACACGAAACCATTGTCTAATATTGATGTATGCTTTGGAATTTAAATTATAATCTTTATCTTTTCCTTCGCATTCACGTTCGCCAGTTTTTCTTGATATCATTGTAGCCGTCCAACTCAAAATACACCTCTGTTAATCACATACTCACCTAGTCGACGGAGCGAAGCAAGGCGTACAACTTGTTACTCCATATTACTTACAGCACATGCTAAGCGCCCAATATGACGCGATTAGTTATACTCAAGGTGCACTATGTAATAGTCTCGCTTTGATACCGAGTCCAGTGGGCAGATTATGTATTGGGTTTGCTCTACTGATAAATGGGCCGTTACGAGGGTATAGTGTACCATACCCAATGCAAATCAAGGAAAAAAAACAAACTCTATGCGTAATAAATGTAAATGATGGATAGCCTCTCCTCATCACCAGCAAATGCCAGTAAATGGATGTCAGCCTTTTATTTAGCCGGATCCTGAAAGCACGATAAGCGTACAAATTTCGGAACGACACGGATGATAAACACTTACCACCGGAGTAGACCTTGCCGAACATGACCTCCTGGAGCTTGTCGTAGAGCGACAACACACCAGCACCAGCAACACCACGGAGGATGTTGGCTCCAGCACCCTTGAAGAGAGACTTGATACCCTCCTTAGCGATGATCTGCGAACCAGCATCGAACATGGACTTGTAGTTAACACCGGATCCGGAAGTCATCATCATGCGACGACTGAGGAAAAAATAAGTACACGTGCACAACGTTGAATAAGAAGCACAAGAACGTACCGGATGGTATCGAGAGGGTAGGAAGCAAGACCAGCACCAATGGTGACTCCCCATCCAAGACCGAACGAAGCGAGGAAAGAGCCTTCAAGGGATCCAACGAGAACGACGGGCTCTGCAAACTACATCAGGAAAACGTTGACAACAAAGGTACAAAAAAACTCACTAAGGGAATCGTAGACACCAAAGTAGAGACCACGGTAGACAATAATACCAACAACCGAGGGGACAAATCCACGGTAGAGACCGGCGAGACCATCAGAAGCGAGAGTCTTCTTGTAAACGTCCACTAGACCGTTAAATTGACGAGCTCCTCCACCCTTAGCAGATTTGGCATCGTTGGCGAGACGGGTACGGGCGTAATCGAGAGAGTAGACAAAAAGAAGAGATGAGGCACCGGCAGCACCACCGGAGGCGACGTTACCAGCGAACCACTTCCAGTAACCGTCGTTCTTCTTGAAACCGAACAGGGACTTGAAGTAGTCCTTGAAGGCGAAGTTGAGAGCTTGGGTGGGGAAGTAACGGATGACGTTGGCGGTGTTTCCACGCCAGAGAGACAGGAGGCCCTCCTCGCGGTAAGTGCGCGAGAACGCATCTCCGACACCCTTGTAGGGGGTAGCCAGACGACCTTGCTTGATCTGAGCGCGTGACGTGTCAGCGCTGGCGACGAGCACGAGTGCAAAAAACCAACCATCTCATCCTGGTTCTGGACCAGAAGCTTGATACGCTCAATGGGAGCAGCAGATGTCTTCGCGACAGCCTGTTGAAGATAGTTAAGCAAAGTATCAGGTATATTAGAAAATATGCGTACCGCGGAGACACCACCCATCAAGAAATCGACTATTCATCGAAAACGTTGAGCACAGACAAGAGAATATAGCAGAAGATATACTAACTAGCGAATTCCTGGGGAGTCTTGCCCTTCTTTACGTCGGCCATTTTAGTAGAAGGAGTGGGGGTGAAAGAAAAGGATGAGCGAGTTAGCGAAAAACTTCGCGTCAAAAGGCTTTCGGGAAGCACCGGGTCGATTTCAACTCCGCTCTTTCCTAACCGGCACGCGTTGCCGTCCTCCGTTCTCACGGAAATTTACACAGCCCTGAGTTCGCTAAACGTCAGTTCGACAGCAAAACACAATGTTGGCTCATATTAGACGATACAGAAATTACTCTACGGCTGATACTTATCCATAATCCTATTACATATAATACGGGCACCAAAAAACAGAAAAGGGAGGGGAGATAACTATTGCCATCGCGTGTTCGGTGGCGAATGGCGGGAGGGGTAATTAGTACCAGTTAGGGGCGGCAGCTGTAAGGACGGATTGTTGGATCCTGCGGGCCTGGCATAGGGATAGAGTAGGGGACTGCTAGAGAAGGTCGAGTACCTAGGAGACGAAGGAGTTGCAGTCAATATTGGCGCATTGCCGTTCATGCTGCCTGTCGAAGACACTCTTGGTAAGGCCGGTACGGGGGGTAAAATGCGGGATGGATCAATTCTCCCTTTTTTCCATATTTGATCGGTGGTCGCGCCCGTGGGGCTCTCAATGTCGGAGGCCTTCCGCTTGCCGTATGCGTTGGATTGCATGATTGGATGGTCATCTTCGTCCGAGTCGTCCAACGTCAAGTCGATTACGTTTCCCGAGCGTGCCTGTGATTGCGACTGCGACTGAGTCAATGGCGGATGCCTGGATTCAAAGGACTGGTTGGCGGAAGAAGGATATGAGAGAGACAGCTCTCGTTTGACTTGACCTTCATCATCGTCATCGTCATCGGTGTCGTCTAATACCAATACCTCGACGTTGGTTCGTGATTTGCCATTGGGTTGGGAAATACCGTGAGCATCGGAAGGTGGACAATTGGGAGTCGGACGTGGAGTTGGGGGTTTCTTTACTGGCGGGGGTGGCTTGACCTGGGGCGGATGACTTTCCGTCCATTCGGGGGACCCGTACTTGTTATTGGAGGTGTGCCACTGTCCATCCGCTTCTACGATCACATCTTCTACGCTCTCTGGGGTTTGCTGCAATATTTCGTTGAAGTATCTAGGTCCGGTATTAGACGCGCGGGTAAGAAAAGAACACATTTACTCACCCATCCATGATCAAATCTTTGTGATCCAAGGTTCGTTCACACACAGGGCATAGCCATGTTGTGGTCTGTTCCATCATCGTGAACCATGACATTGCGTCAAAGCACTGTGGATGAACACATTTCGACGAACGACACGGTGTTGATATTCGGACAAACGTCAGCTTCGAGAATAGTCAGTAACGCAAACAGGTCACGAACATGTGAAGCTACTCACGGGACATTTCAAAGACATTTTCTGCGGCCCTGCCACAATTTCATCATCTTCGGACATGCTTTGCAGCACTGTGAGCGTCCATTAGTGAAGGTGGAGGCGAAACCTGGACAATAGGACATACTTTTCTGTCGGACTTCGTAGGCAGTCCGAAGGTGCTGTGACTTCAAATTTTCGACTAACAGATCAATAGTGGTTGCTTCGACAAGCATCACAATCATGTAGTATTTCTGAAATCGGCTGATTAGCGACATGTCACCGAGAGGGTTGCAATGCACCCACCTTTGGTTGCACAGGTTGCTGACTATTAACATACACCATCTCAACTTTGTTGGGACCCGTGTATTTAGTGTATTTTCCGATATCAGGCGGAGGCGCAGTCCCTGGCTTTTTCTTCAGCCCTTTCAAGTTCGCAGTTATTTGGGTGTTGTTAACGCGCACTTCACAAGTAGGGGGGAACTCCATTGGACACGGAATGTTACTGGTTCTAAAAGAGTTGATACCAGCGAAGAAAATCGATGAAGTACAGAACAAGCGAAGCTGATACTTTGATCTGATGGTTGAAATGAATGAGAGCCAAGTTGGGACAATAGATAAGGTAGAAAGAGCCACGAACGAGGTTTTGAGTTTTGTCAGCTGATCTGTGGTTAAACTGAAGGTAAGGGTTTGCTGACGTCGATCCGTAGGACTCGTTGATTCTGAAAACTCAGCTTTAGCATATAAATGTGTCTCAGAACAGAACTTATCCAACCTGGGCATTCCATCACAGAGCAGACAGATTGGTCAATTGAGAAAAATGGAGAGTCCTTGAATCGGATTCCTGCAGGGAAAGGTCAGGCCATACGGGTGAATTGGCGAAATTAAAATTTAATTACCTGTGACCTTTTGAACAGAGGGTGTTGCTGCAGAGATAGCGGGAAGGGGATTGGTGGGAAGCCGACGGGGATGGTAAGCGTCAATATAAGAAGTAGTGGTTGAGCTGGAAGCATTCGCATAATGTAGGGGTTTCGGTGGATCGTATGGCGCGTGAGAGCTGGTAGAAGTGGCAGGAAGACCACTAGATTGTGGCATCGTCCGGGCAGGGGTATATCTATGAAAAAAAAGATCGATAAGAACGAGAAATACATTGCAGATCAAAAGCAGCTTGTATCTCGAAACAAGCGCCAAGAACCGTGAACAAAAAGACACTTACAGTCCAGTCTGCCGCACCTGATTCACCACAGCCTTGCCTTTCAGCCATCTATCCTCTGCTTGTGCAGTCCTCCAACCATCGAGTGCGAAAGTAATCCTATCTATAATATCTTGCTTTTTTCCAGACTTTGGGAAATGGCAGTTGCACTCCTCATTGAAACCGGCCAAAATCTGTTTCAACCTGTCGACGGTGTTGTTCTTGATATTATGGCGAATTTGCTGCGGAAGGTAAGTAAGGATAAAAAACTGAGATCGTAGAGTATACGACGTACGTCAAAGTCCGCCCATGCTTCCGAAGACGCCATAACACGCGCGAGAGTCACTTTGCTTTGGACAAAGTGGAAGAATTGTGAAAGGACAAGGGAAAAGTTGTGTGACAATGTTTGGTTTCCATCAACGGATGAGTCAGCATCTCATTATGCGGGCAACTGCAGTCTCTACCTTTTCCTTCTCATTCTCGCTAGATATGTCAGAACTCTCTGACTATGACAAACTCACCCCAGAGCAGCGTGAAGCTTACGATGCAGAAGCAAAGGCTCGGGAAGAAAAAGAGCAGGCTGGTATGCACTTGTGATGGTGCGGACTACGTTGTCTGATGTCCGTTCTAGAACTTCCTTATACTTGGACGCAAGAATTAGGCGACGTGGACATCGTCGTGCCTGTACCACAGGGCACTCGTGGAAGAGATCTCGCGGTCACAATCGCGAAGAAAAAGCTCAGCGTTGGTCTGAAGGGCTCCGAACCCATTTTATCGGGTGAATTGTGCAAAGATGTCAAGGTTGAGGACAGCACTTGGACTGTTGGTGAGTTAACATTTCCTCGTTGTGTTGCACATAGGAATGACTAACACGTACTCTATTCAGTGGACAACAAAGCGATTCATATTCACCTCGAGAAGATAAACGATCAGACCTGGTGGGAGAATGTGCTCACTCACCATCCGAAGATCAATACTAGGAAAATCGAACCGGCTAATAGCAAATTAAGCGATCTTGATAACGAGACACGGTGTGCCTTCCTGTTGTAGTTGCCATCGATAAGTATGCTTACACAATTTCACAGCGGAATGGTCGAGAAAATGATGGTATGATATTTGATACCCTCTCATGTGCTGATTCTTACTCTTCCCCGACCAGTTCGACAACCAACAGAAAGTATGTTCAGATGGCCATGCCCGTAAAAAATTTGTTGACAGTCTATCAAATAGCAAATGGGTAAACCGACCTCCGACGAACTTAAGAAAATCGACGTACGAAGTTTACCTCTTCAACTTCGCCTCATGTACTAACATAAAAGGAACACAGGCGCTCAAGAAGTTCCAAGCTGCTCATCCAGAACTCGATTTCTCTAACGCTAAAATCACATAATATCATTGAAGATTTTGGCCCACGCATATATCGACATTTCGGTCCATACATATACTCCTGTATCCGCTGTCGTGACAGAAATACACCCGTCCATCGTCTGGTCCATACGAACGTCGTTATGGTCATTCAAGATAGCGTATAACAGTGAAGATTATGAAAGCAGGTAAGATAAACAGGAAACAAGAATCTACAGCAACTTCCTGCGTTTTCCTTTGCCGGGTGGCTCAATGTTCGCGCTCTTACGCTTCACGCTCTCCACCAAGCTCTGTAAGCTCTTCCCGCCTCCTGTACCTTCTGCCACTGGTTTCTGTTTGGTATCACCACCTTCAGGACGTTGATCGCGCAACTCGCGCTGCCGTTTCTGGCGCTCTTCCAATAAAGCACCCATTGCTTTAGTCTTTTTGAAACTGGTAAAGGCCGTATCAGTTCAAACTCTTGTCGGTTCAAAAGCTATCCAAGATAAGAAAACGTACTGAGGATTTGTGGGATCAATGGCGTAATGATGATCCTCGAACAACGCCTTGAACCGATCGTCCTTGACATCGACGACAAAGTCCTCCTGCGCCTCGCCGTCGTCTTCCTTGCCTTTGACCTTGCGTCCTTTCCTGTGCTTCTTCCCTTTCTCAGCCTTGATTACCGACTTGAGGCTGAAGTGCTTCGGCTCGGCATCGGGATTATTTGAAGCGACGAGTAACGCAAGCTCTTCTTCTGTAGCCTCTTTTCGTACGGGTTTTACCTCGTCCTCGTCCTCATCCCCACCGGCACGTCGAGATTTTTTGCCCTTGCCCTTGCTCTTGTGTAGGGTTTCTTCTACCTGAACAGGAGGCTCCACAACATCGTCCTCACTATCAGCCTCAAAGAACTCATCATCTACGTCCTTCGCCTTCTTACCCTCGCCTTTCAGCCTGCCTTCAGCCTTCCCCTTATCCTTATCTTTGACCTCCTCCTTCCTCTTCTTCCGCTTCTCTCGCATCTTGCGTTGGTACCTTTCTAGCGTAGTCTCCTCGCCCTCCTTCGTCGCGCTCAACCCCGGTGTGAATGTGATCTCCATGTCCACATCATCATCGTCACCACCATTGGCATCAACATCATCCCCGCCCCATCCCTCAGGCATAGCGTCGCCATTGCCCCCAAGCAGGAGGGCACGCAATTTATCCCGAGATGCCTTCTTCTTTTCCTTCTTATCTTTCTTGTTCTTTTTAGGGGCACCCTTAGCGTCCGACTCGGATTCGGATGAGGTGTTAGCGATGTATGCGCGGAAGTCATTCTCCTCTATCTCTTTCTTTGATAATGCGCGCCGTGTAATTTGATTGCGCTCCGGATCGTCCTCGTCCCAAGTTAATTTGACCTTGGAATGGCGGAGGGCCTGTCGGGGTTCGTCAGTCAAGATATTTCGAACAGGAAATAAACTTACATCTGTTACAAAGTCAACTGCTTTGTATTCTGTATTGGCCTCGTCTGTAGCTTCGTCCCTAAAATTCGTATTTAGACGTTGAGATGTGATTAGAATGCAAGAGAGACGTACCGAGGCTCGTTGTCGAACGTCATGTCATCGGGAACGAAGCTCATGTCGAATACGTTGGCAGAACGCTCGAGCTCAGTGCCCTCCAGCTCGTTGTAGATATGTGATGCAGCGTCGACCGTATCGCATGTCACGATAGCATAGTAATATCTATCCTCAGCAATTCATTAGTAGGATCCTTGACCAAAGAGAATAACATACCGTAGCCGTTCTAATTGGTACTTCCTCAAAGCATCTTCGTCGTACTCATCCTCACCACCAACCTCATACACATTCCTCTCATCCACCTCCTCCGGATTTTCTACATCCTTCTTCTTGAAAATCTCAGGCGGTGGACCCTCTGTCTCCTCACGCGTCATCCTCGCTTTACCAAAGTCGCTCGGGTACACCCGCACACTTAGTACACGCCCACGCACGACAGTCACCGCACTGGCGCCCTTACCCCCGCGGCCCTTCGACGACGACGCTACCTTGCCGCGTAGCCTATCCGCCTCGTCCGCTGCGGGCGTGGACGATGATGAAGTCGCGGATGCGCGCACGATGGGCGCGGTAGGTGAGACGAGGGACGCACAGATTTTGTAGAGATGGTTAGCGCGGACATGATCCCAATCGAGGTTGACGACGGCCAAACGGGCAGTGCGCTCCATTGCGGGCTTGGAATCGGCCTCGTCCTCTGAGTCCTGCGCTTGTGCTCGGGAGTAGGCTGCTGCCTGCGCGTCAAGGTCTGAAAAGTTGTCTTCGTCCAGGTCGATCTCCGCTTCATCGTCGTGTACGGCTATGGGGCGCGAGGAATCTCGCCCTAGGGTAACAAAGCCACCGTCGTCCGAGTCTGAATCGTCCTTTCGCTCCTCGTCATCTTCTTCGTCCGAAGACTCGAGCATAACTTCACCACGGGCAAGATCTGGAATTCTAGGAGCCTCTGCTTCCGCAGCTTCCCCTGCATCACTATCCTCACCGCGCTCATCGTCTTCAACCTCCAAACGATAGTACCGGCGCAAATTATCCTGCGCCTGCGTCTCCGAGACGGGACGGCCGTATTTGTCAACCTTGCGGCCTGCTAAAATTAGGAATCAGATGGCAAGGCGACGACAAGATGAAGGTGTGGCGCACCATTTTTCTTTTTGTCGAACACGCTCTTGAAGCGTTCGTCAATGACGACTTTGTTCGTTTTAGTTTTTGGGCGTCGAAAACGCGGGTCAGACTTGAGTCTCGCAAAGCGTGGGTCGGACATCTTTTGGGGGTATCAGGGTGCAACAGCCAAACCAGAAGAGAGGAGAGAAAGGCACTGCCTGAGTGAATGTTGGTGGATGATTGATTGGAAGCCTCAGAAAGCGACCAAAAATCTTGATATCACGTGCGCGCGCTAAAAATGGCTGGGTCTTTTCTTAGCTCTGCCAGCAGGGTTGCGACCATCAGTATCCTGGTCGCCGTCCTGCATAAATACTCTCTTTCTCACTCTTCCATCTGTTCCCTTTCTTTCCCCCATTCCTTTCCTTCCTGTGAGCAGTTTGTCGTCAAATTTGAAGTAGAACTAACGCCTTTTTCTCTAGTTCTTTGTTCTTTGCCCGGCCGCAGGCGCGCCCTATCGACTTGAGCCTTTTTGCTAGATTTACAACATCCACATTCAATACTCTTTTTCGTCGCCAGCTTACGCGCACCGAATTTCATTTCCAACCATGTTTTCACGCACAGCACTCGTCGCCTTCCTGACGCTGGTATTTGCCAGCCAAACACTTGCCGCCTCGCTTCCAATGCCTATGAAGGTACGCTGTCCATTTGATATTTGCGCCCATGTGTGATATTCCAATCACTCCAATCTTCCCATTTCCATCTATCCATCTTTGCTGCCTACCCGTCATTCCATCCATCCATCCAATACTCTGCTCCCATCCCATCACCAATGCATCTGACGCCTCGTTCTTTTTTTAGGTTGCCATGCGCGACGCTGATCTCGTAGGGCGCTCCCTCGAGCCTCTAGAGACTATCTCTGTCTACGCTCGCCAGATCCCCGAGGAAACCCCAACCAAGGCGCCCAGCGGCAAGATCGTGCCATACAGCCGCCGCCAAATTCCAACGGAGGAGGCAGTCAAAGCTCCTGATGGTAAAATCGTGCCGTACCAGAAGAGGCAGATCCCCACTGAGGAGGCTGTCAAGGCTCCCGACGGCAAAATTATCCCTTACGCGAAGCGCCAGATCCCCGCCGAACAAGCTGTCAAGGCTCCTAATGGACAGATTGAGCCTTACGGTCGTCGCCAAATCCCCACCGAGGAGGCGGTTAAAGCACCAAACGGAAAGATTGTTCCCTACAAGCGCCAAATCCCCACCGAAGAGGCCGTCAAAGCGCCTGATGGCAAGATTGTGCTTTACCAGAGGCAAATCCCCACCGAAGAGGCAGTTAAGGCTCCCGACGGCAAAATTGTTCCTTACGCAAGGCGTCAGATCCCAGCGGAGCAGGCCGTCAAAGCACCCGAAGGCAAGATTGAGCCTTACGGCCGTCGTCAAATTCCCACTGAGGAAGCAGTCAAGGCGCCTAACGGAAAGATCGTCCCCTACAAGCGTCAGATTCCTACAGAGGAGGCCGTCAAGGCTCCGGATGGCAAGATTGTACCCTACGCTCGTCGTCAAATCCCTGCTGAACAAGCTGTCAAGGCTCCTAACGGACAGATTGAGCCCTACAACAAGAGACAAATCCCCGCCGAGCAAGCTGTCAAGGCTCCCCAAGGGAAGATTGTACCCTACGAGCGCCGTCAAATTCCCGCTGAGCAGGCAGTAAAGGCACCCCAGGGAAAGATTGTGCCCTACTGATCGCCCGGGTCTTAATCTTCTTGGTGAGTCAAGGTATCTCATCGCAGCTGCGCATGACGACGAAGGTAATCGTGTGCTGACCCACGCTGCTTTCATCGTCCTTCTTTCATAGCACTGGTTACAGGGACGATTACAACTGCTATTGTCGTTTAATTTCGTCGGTTGGAGCGTGCCACTTTACCTATTTTTTTTCTGATACGTCGCTGCGCACGGCAGGATGACGCTGGCCCCTTTTTTTCATTAGTGTATTTTGTTGTATCTGCTTACAAGAACGCCAGTCGATAGCTGTGGCTTTTTCCTTTATAGAATTGGATTGGAATGGAAGAGAACACACCTGAGTCGGTATTGGTGCGCGCGAAGCTGAGCGGCGGTTGCGAACAAGGTATGCCTGTCGGTGAGCTATCTGGAAGGTTAGGTTGCTTTGTTTTTGTGGGTGATCCGGCGCACTGCCTCCCGGGTGGAGTTGCTAGAAACTGCCTGTTCCGCAACAGTGCCCTCCGCCGTCCGGTCACCAGGCATCTTGGCCCGAATTCTATAAAAGTGCGCCACACTCGGCCACTGAGTTTTTTCCCCAGCCTTCGTGCTTATTTTCCTCTTCCTTCAATCCGCCTTCCTCCTTCTCCTCTGTTATGACGGAATACGACTACTCCCCAGAGGCGTACGATCGCTATCTCGCCACCCAGGCCCGCATTGCCAACTGGGTGAACGACACTGAGCACCACAGGGCCGACTTTGAGCCTGCCGTGGGGCCCAGCACTCGTCCGACGTCGCCGCCAATGCAGGCGCCGGTGCAGCAGCCCAGAATGCGCGTGCCGCCGATGCCCAGGCAGTACCCCCACCAGCCAATGCAGAGGCAGATGTTACCGCGGACGGGTAGCCCGTACCCATACGGGGTGCCCGCGCAGCCGCCGCGTCCAATGTACATCCAGTCGCCCCCAGAGTCGGTGTCCTCAAGTGAGTACGGCGAAGGACCAGGCCCAATGCCATTGGCAAGTCTCGCCATGGCGTACGCGCCAAAACACGCGTTTGCGCCCATGGCGATTCCACCACCGCCATTGCAGCAGTACATGCAGTATGCTGCAAGACCACAGCGGCATCATTCCCACTCGCATTCATCTTCTCATTCGCATTCGCGGTCCCGGGGACATCATTCCTCTGGGTATTATACTGTGGCGTCGCCACCTGTGTCGTCCGGAGTCCATTATGGGGGCGGGTACCCCCCACAGCAGATGGGTCACCCAGGATACTTTGCCGTGCCACCTCAACAAAGGCCTGTCGTGGTGAGCAAAAAACAGCCTTCTTCTCGCATCATTCGTTTACACGCGTTGTAGTATCTCTGAGTCCAAGCCTGCCTCAGTCAACGCTTGAGACTTTCTTGTCATCTCATCTCGGACTATATCGCATCAAGACCCAAAAGCGATGACCTCGTTCATCAGTATACCCACCCGCTTATCTGACAACAAAAACCTCGTCGCCATACATGATCGCTAATCACCCAAGTGTTTCATTTTGACGGCGACGACGCATGGCTTGCCCACGCACTTCGCAGCAAGGCTCTACGGACCATGGCCCTGCCGCACACGTTGCGCGCGATGTGTCATAGACCCAACCCGCAGGAGCAGACACTCCATGCCCTTACCCAACCTGCATACCCGGTGTCTTCCTATAATAAGACATCAATGGGTCGCCACGCGCAGGAGGGCGGCGAGGACTAGGAATGGTGGCGCAAGAACGGAAAACGCTCAACAAGTGTTTGGAGGCCACAAGTCCGTCAGACGTCCGAACACGGCAGCCTCAGTTGCCCCAACTTTTTTACGCCACAGCACCGGACAATGGTTTTAACCTTTCAGCATTTCTATTGCTTTTTATAACATAGATAGATAGATCCGTTACGACCATAACGCATTTGGCGTATCATTCCCTTCCGTTCTTTTTCTGTACATATTCCTTTGTTTTCTTTTTGTCTTCTATGTGTTTTATACGGTGTTCTTACATTCTCTTCTGTCTTATCTCTCATGGTTGGTTGGCTTTATTTTCCGCCATTAGCATGGCCATCATCAGCATTGCATCTCACATACTTCACGCATATATCCGCCTGCATTTTCTCTCGCATACATTATGCATCTTCACGTATACCTACATCGCATACCTTGCATTGCTCTTCATGGACATACTTATTTCACGACTCCTCTTATGTTTCTTGTCAAAGCTGTATTGGTACTTACAACACCTGATGTGTATGCATTAATTGTATTGCCTCCTTCTCTTCTCTTCTTTTCCTCACGCTGTATATACAGTACACATAGAATACCTTTGATACTTCCATACTAGTACAATTGTGCACCGACTTGGGAATATGACTCCAATGTTTGACTTGACTCGAAAAGATGTGCGACAGCTGCAGCGCTTTGCGCTTTAAGCATTAGGTACTTGTCAGAATCAGTAATCAGATGGTATGCATACAAAAAATGGCATAAAGTTTTACATATGTAGATAGCACGCTAAATATACAAGAATGATCACAGCTCTTGGACTAGCTATCTCATCTACACTGAGAGAAAAATACACAGGGACCCTTCAGCCTATCAGGTAGATTGCCTCGGAACCCATTATCTACACCAATAGAAACCTCATCACAGCTTGTCATTCCTCCACACCCAAAGCGTCCCCTTCGTACCAACAGCCACCACGACACGCCCACCAATCCCCATAGCACACGCCATCATCCGCTGCCCCTCATCCCTCTGCCCTTCACCCGTCGCGAGACCCAATTCCCACCCCGGCCGAATAAGTGGCACCTCGACAGGAGGTCGCCTGTTGATATCCCCCGTTATCTCCTGTGGCTCATCCTCGTCGTCTTCGTCGCTGCCGTCCTTTGGTGGTGGATTATCGTCGTCGTCATCATCATCATCATCGTTGTGATCCAGTTCCCCGTCAGGCCCGCTCAGACGCATCATATACCTTGGCTCTTTCGGCGGTTCTGCTGCCGCTGCCTGCGTCTGTGGGATTGCGAAAGGTGACATAGCATCGTTTGGTGAGATCACTACCCCCGGCTCAGCGATGACGGGTTCTTCCTCTGGGGGCGTCGGAGGCGGGGGAGGGGGGTCGCCTGTGCCCGTTAGAACCGCGGCGATGCGGCGCGGGAAGGAGTATAGTGGGCGCGGGGACATGAAGCGCGGGTTTGTGACGCTGAAGGATATGCTTTGCGGGTAGATGATGAAAATGAGCGGATCGTGGTAGGGGTATTGGAAGAGGCTGAGACGGGGCGCGATAAGCTGCGATGAAACAGACGGGAATGCGTATGTAGAAATTATTTTGAATGAGGCTGCAGAATTATATGAGTATGTAGCTTTCTTGGCATATGAAATAAAATTGAGGTTTAGGCTTACAGCTTTCCTGATAATCCTGCAAAAATATTTCCTGTCAGTCAAGTCGCTTTACTGAAATAACAAAGGCAAGTACTGAGGATATTCCACGTAAACTCGGCCTCGAAATCTCCTCCATTGGGAAGAAGCGATTCAGACTCAGCCAGCGCCAGATCGACAACTCTCCTTGCTCGACGTAGGTATCCTTCTTGTTTGCGTCGTCTGGATCTTTACGCATAATTGCTGGCGCACTGTGCGTTAGGAGAAGGTCTTCCTGTAACCTACACACGACATCGATTACATCAGTTGTGACGTTAAATTGTTGGAATATATTCATAGGACACATACCAAGATATCGACAGCACTCGCCCTCTGTGTATCATTGAGCTACTGAAGAGAGGCTTATCCTCGCGCTTGATTCTAGTCGTTGAATATGGCCTCATTGGCCATATCTTCACTGCTCTATCCAGCTGTCAAAATAATCAGTTAGGTCATTGAAGATTCCAGGGAGAATATTTGAACTTACTCCACATGTAGCGATTAGTGGAAGACTCGGATGAAAAGCCTAGATATCGTGACAGTAAGCAATTTGGGACCATTCGAACATGATTTTTTCCACTTACAGCACCTAGAACGGCAGCCAGATGTCCTCCCGATCGTCCACCCACCATCACCGCAATGCACCTCCCCTTGCCGACCCCCTCATTTTCCGATAGAGGTAAACGTAATCCGTGGGCTGCACTAGCCAGGCTTGGCTTGAGTATCGGCGGCCAACACGGATTGTCGACTTGCTCGTCCTTGGCCTTTGCCGTCCTTGCCACGTTATCTGGTACAGGTATAACTGCGTCCAACGATAAATCGTATACACGAGTAGAGTAGTCACGCGAGGTGGTACATGCCAGATGAGGTTGTGTTGGGTGTACTGCGATCGATGTGATAGTCTGCAAGTTTTGTTCAAGTCAATATTGATTTCGTTGAAAATGCCGAGATCTTCACTCACTCCGCCATGCCCCCGAATACAGGCTCGTAGACCCAAGCGTGTCGGGCTGTAAGAGTATAGTAGACTTCCTCGAGAGAATAGCACAAGGGGTTCAAGAGGTTCGTCGACGTTAAGTGCCCATGCAACAGACATAACATCAGCTTCCAATATGGTCTGAGTATCCTATATTACCAAAATCTGAGAAAGAAATACAAGCTCATATAGTACATCATGTGTACCTCAGGGAGCCTAATAGACAATGATGCCTTCTTCTGCTGAGTAAAAATTATATAAAGACTGTAATCTGAAGTCACAGCAACTGCATCCCAGTATTCAGATACAACATGCTTCCAGGGTTCGTCGAGCGCAGGAGAATGTTTTCCACTCCAGATCATGTTAAGTGAATCAAGGCCCCAAGGGAACATAGCGAGTGCGCGAAAGTCTGCAACATTATTTTGTTTTCCTGGCTGGTGATAGAATTAGCAGTTGAGCGGCACCCAAGTTCTGGCAGAACAGGACCGACAGTGATCTTCCGAGAGACTTTATACGGATGTGGCTGTCCAGGGTCAAGATACCAAGGCCGATACACCTCTTCCTCCTGATCGTCGTGTACAGCCTGTGGATCGGCCATGGGCAGATAGAGACAATGGTGGTGGGTGAGAACAGAGCGCGTCGGTTGAGTCCCGAAAAGGCAGGCGATCACTTGGGATTCCCGTGCGTCCAATCCGCTCACCGCCGTTCGAAAAACGACCATGTCAGAGGCCCGAGACACTGCCGCCCCATACGAGCCTCGATCCGCCGTGCAATATGCCACCAAGGTTGCGCTCCAGGCTGCCACCGTCGGTGTCGTCCTGAGCGCCGTCCAAAATGCACTCGACAAACACAACCGCGGCGCGATGGGTGTCCTCACTAGGACCGGAGGTACTATTGGCTTCTTTGGTGCGTACTCTGTGCTGCTTTAGAGGCATGACTGCGCTGTATGGCTTATTTTCTATTATTTTGGACTAACTAGCTGCTATGGGAGGAACCTTTGCGTTCACAGAAGCCTACGTTGGCAACGTGCGAGAGAAGGCCGATGCACTCAACGGCGCCGCTGGTGGATGCGCTGCAGGATTCTTGGCTGGTGTGCGATGTACGTTCTGTCGTCTATTTTCTGGTGCTTTGGGGTACTTATGATTGAATTCAGCACGTTCTATACCAATGGCACTAGCGGGCTGCGCCCTTCTGGGAGGCACGATAGGTGTCTACGACTACTCGGGCCAACTCGCGGGTGACCACTCTGAGACGAAAGAGGAGAGACGAAAGAGATTCTTCAAGACACCACCTCCGCCTATAGTAGTGCCTGCGTCGTCCGATTAGCTTCCTCGAAAATTCAAAACCATCTTAATAGACAACCAACCACAACCATTGCATTAGGTACCCTATTTATGAAGCATGGGCCTGTGAGCTGGACATTTCAGGACATCTCGGGTTGTTTCGACATTCAAATGCTATTCAAAAAAAATGTATATGCAAGAATGGATGAACTCAGAGTTATCAAGACACGGTGCAAATACAGGTATATAACAATAGATTGTAATAAAATAGGCTGCAGCAGAGTGCAGGATTCGTATATGATTTACTATATGTACAGTTGGGTTTGATAACCCTCAAGCATTAGCATTGGATTCTTGCATATCGAGGAGGGTCTGATATCGACGTTGAACTTCGTCGCTATGCTTTTGATAAAACGATTCCCATGAGCTCTCAGTATTACAGGTATCCTGCAGAAAAAAGCTTAATCAGAGACATGAACAACTTTTGATTTTATAAAGGAACGGCACCTGTGCAGAGAGCTTTGCCCAAATGACTTCCTCAGTTTCGGTCTGATCGTCATTCCCTTCAGCGAAGAACCTCGAGATAGCCACAAGATCCGCTTCGAGAGCAGATAATATGACCTTGTTAGTAGCCCTGCGCACAGTAGGCTCTGGCATTGGAGACACTGATACAGTCGAAACACGAGCGGACGGCGGTGGCTCCTCTGCATCAGACATTTGGGACCAATGTACCGCGGTCGGAGTGGACGACGAAGGAACCGGGGTGGATGAACCATTCTTCGCGTTGGCCTTGCGAAAAGCTATACCTGCGCGTTTTCGCCATTCATCCAGGTCATCTCCATAAAGTGTTGCAAGATGAGTCCTCCAGGATTTGAGAGTGTGATGAGGAAGCTACACATGTTCATCATGTTAGCTAACAAAGACAACAATCCATACAAACTTACCTTGCGATGAATTGCAGTAGCTATGAGGTTCAAGGAAATCTCGTGATTGCGCTCTATGAGAACTTTAGCATAATCGATGGCGAAATCATTCTCGTCATGCGAAAATTTGTATCCGTTGCCCCAGGGTACTACTGAGTACAAACCAGGAGCAGGGGGCGACGGAGGGCCGTTGTGCCAGCTCGACACTGGCTTTGGCTTGGGTCTGATGTGCACGGTTTCGACGGTCAAAGGGCGAGGAGCTAATCTTGGTCGTCCGCGTTTTCTTTTCGGGGGACTCTGGTCCACCTGATCTAGAATTGAGCCATTACCATTCGTGATAGGATATTGAGATGTCGAAGAAGTTGGTTTCTCCCTGTTCTGCGCAGGTATATTGATCTTGAGACGCGGGTACTCCTGCGAAATCTGGTTCTGTTCATGAGTATGTCCGTTAGATCCTTGTTGGGGAGATTGCTGTTGCTGCGGCTCCGACTGCCCCTGCTCGTCATCTTCTGATTCCGGACTCATAGGAGAAGCAGCTCTAGCAGCTCGTTTCAGCTTGTTTTTGCCCGTTTCGAATAAATAAGGCTCCGCGTCTAGCAAACAATTCGCCTCGAGGCATTCGGTCACGAATCGTGCGTGGACGGCTGGTACGCCTTCAGCTTGTGCTTGATGAAGAAAGCTTTCATGTATCTTGTCGGCCCTGGAACCAGGTGTTTGGTATAAAATAGCATAGTCGGCTTCTGTAATGTTGCTAACGATGGCTCCTCCGTTTTTCTGTCAATGATATCAGAATCGTCCACTTGTACCTCCCTAGAAAATTTGTAAATCGTCTACCTTGATGGATTGAACCAAGCCAAATCGATTATGGCCGCCCACTTGGACGTAGAAGGCGATTTCCCTGCCAGATCGCGTCTTAAATACCTTCCTCTCTCCGGGAGGACCCATACTCGAGCCGTTCGCTTTTGGAGCGTTCGCAGAGTTTGAGCTTGAGCTACCTTCTAGGATAGAGGTACTATAGAGACTTTTTGAGGCAGTTTCTTGGATAGAACTAGTAGAAACGTTTCTTGAACCAACTTGAAACGAATTCGATGATATTTTGCGCCGTTTTGCCGACGGTGACACTGCCCTGTTTTTTCCCTTCGCTTTCACCGAAGATTGGGCTGAATCGGCATTCTGAGAGGGAGAGCCATTCGCAGAGGGTATTGGAGGGAATGGCAAAACTTGCTGTTGGACTGGCGAAGCTGTCACTTGCTGAGCGAAAATATTGTGTGGGAGCTGAGATGGAGGCGGTTGCGCATGAGATGGATATAGCCCTTTGTTCATCATGGTATCTCTCACGGCTAGCCAGAAGGGATCGTTCTGCATATTCTGCTGAGGCATACTGAAAGGAAAACCCGGCGGGAACATCTGCATCATCGCAGGTTGTTGCGGTAGCATACCGAGTGGCATCTGCGGATTTTGAGATAGTGCAGTTGTGGCAGCAAACTGCTGCATGAATTGAGCCATAGCAGCCATATCCATACCATTGAATGTCAATGGGGTAACCGCTGGAGTTTCGGGATTCATACTGGGGCCAGAATTTGACATCGGCGGGGAAGCGACGGGTGAAGGCTCGTTTGCGGAAAACGAGGGTCTTTTCGACGTTTTTGCACGAGTGACGAGAGGTTCGACGGGCGTAGCGCGTGGTGTAGGCAAAGGACTTCTTGAGAGATGAGGCAGATAAGAGCTTAGTTTCGAGTACACTGACTTGAAACGATAAATACTGACTTGCGAACTTCGTCCTCGCTTTCCTCATCATCGTCGGTGTTGATGGGGCGCCCGTCGTCGATTATGAGGTAGCCACCGTAGTCGTCGTCCTCTAGCAGTACCTTCTGTTCATCAAAGCATTTCTTCGCCCACGCAGAATCCAACACAACTTTGTTTGTGTCATGTCCCCAGTTGCGAACGAAAAGCCGCCCTTGTGTCGATTCGGGATTGACGAGGATGATTTGGGCGTTCTTAGGATCGGTGCATATCGTCGCACCAAAGTTCTACAGCGTCGCCATCAGTCCGTTGATAGTAATTGTTGAGCATGAAAGTATACTTTTAGTCGCCTGACGAGCACGGGTCGAGCCAGGATATGGCCCGCCTCTGCAAAGATCGGAATTGGGGAACCATCGCTGTTGACAAAGATGCCAGGAGGGGTCTCAGTTATTTGAGTGGCGAGAGGATCCATGCCTCAGCGCTGGACAAACGCGTGTAAGAAGCAATGCAGCCAGCAATTTCAAGGTTGGGTCGTGTTCATGTTCAATGCTCCACTCGGCCCGATCGTCACAGTCACGTCACAATGAATTCGCACCTCCAGACAGACAGCATTGTTCTACGATAGAGGGACTACACTCGAGAGCTGAATAGAAGCTAATGGGAAGGTTACAACGCCAGAGTATCTAATTCTGGCTTATGTCGTGGGCGCTAGAATACTGTGCACATCAAACCGTAGGCGCCCAGCGGCTTACATTGCCGCCATCAACAAGAAGTTCCTCATTTGACCAGACAGCATGTTCATAAAGTTGCATAAGTAGTAGCATGGGCAAACAGAAAGAAACATGATAATGCAGCGTATAGGATACAGGGGAGGGCCGCTTAACGGTAACTAGACAAAGGAAGAGGATGGTAATCAGCATTCGCCGTGCATTCCCAGACAGCAAAACTACACACCTCTTCTGTCTGCGGGCACGGGCACCATGACCACCGAACTTCTTGGGCTCCATCCGTCTGGGGTCAGCGATCAACAGTGTTCGGTCGTAAGCCACCAGCTTCTTCTTCAACTCCATTGCGCTGTAGGCATCGATGTACTTGGCGTAGTACGCGACGAGGGCCTTAGCGATAGCCTGGCGGATAGCGTACACTTGCGAGGTGTGTCCTCCACCCTTCACGCGTACACGAATGTCGAGGGGGGCGAACGACTCTTCGCCCGCGACAAGGACGGGCTCATAGATCTTCAAGCGGAGGATCTCCGGTTGGACGAGGTTGATGGGGGAGCCGTTGATACGGATGAGGCCACGACCTTCCCGGGCGTGTGCGACGGCAGTCGCGGTCTACACCAACCACTACATTCAATCGATATTTCTCTATCTCCAAACACACTGAGGCACACCTTCTTTTTGCCGAACGTTTGGACGGCCTTGACTGATGTTGCCATTTTTTGAAGAAAGTCCCTGCGGTGTCGGCGGGTCAGAGGATTCTGCGAAACGACAAAGATGAGATTATGGGCGGGACTGGGGACTGGCGGCACCTACCTTGTTCTTGAGGTCGTTGAGGCCAGCGCCAGTAATATCACCAGACCAGACTGGATTGTGGCTTGATCAACTACACAGTTGCGGCCGGAATATTCCGCCCTGCCGCTGACTAAGCAATTTTCTTCCGAACCGTCACCTGCTCCGCGAGCGTCCGGCTGTCGAGTTCACTGTCGTCGACGTTGAGCTCGCTACTATGCTTCGCAAGGCTCCCTCTGCTGTAAATATCTTGTATCTTTGTGGTGTGTACGTACTCATTCATTCTCTAGGCTTCCCGCTTTGCTGCACCTCGAAAAAGCCGCGTTCCCAATGGCGTGATACGACCCATTGTAAATGTGAAGCCACGTCTTCCCGTGCCCGTAGCTGGTACGTCAGACTCATTCTTGGAGAAAGGGAGTGATTATTGATAAAAATAATTCCGCAGCGGCGCCTATCCTTGAACCCGTCTACCTTGCCCTCACTCCTTCTCTCAAACGTGGCCGATGGGATCCTCCAGCAGAAGGCAGCGTAGCCATTCTCGAGCCCACGGTGTTTAGACATCCAATACGACGCGATATCCTCCACCTCTGTGTCACCCATCACCTCGACTCATTGCGCCAAGGTTCTGGTAACACGAAGACACGCGGTGAAGTACGCGGTTCTGGCATTAAGATCCGACGTCAGAAGGGATCTGGAAAGGCTCGCTTGGGAGATGGTCAGAGTCCTATGCTGAGAGGTGGAGGTATTGCTTTCGGTCCTAAACCAAGGGACTTCAGCACGAAACTGCCGAGGAAGGTCATCGAGATGGGCATGCGCGTTGCTCTGAGCGCTAAGCTGCGCGAGCAGCGTCTTGGTGTCATGACTCGCCTCTACTGGCCCACTGGGAAAACAAACTTCCTGTCAAGAAAGATCGACCTCCTTGGTCTCCGCAAGACACTGTTTGTAACTGGCGAACCGGTTGTACACGAAGGACTGCAGCGTGCTATCCGCAACATCCCTCTAGTCGACCTTACCACTGCCGATGAGCTGAACGTCTACGAGATCATGAAGTGGGAGAGGGTTGTCTTGGATTTGAAGGCAGTAGACTACTTTGAGCAAAAGCTGAAGAAGGCCAACGTTCCAGTGGTGCCCGTTGAGCTGCTGGAAAGAGAACCCATTGTCTCAGAATCTGTCTCTGAAACTGTCCTCGAACCTGTCGTCGCCTCCGAGCAAACTCCCGTCCAACCAACCCTCTCCACTTAGCTTTGATACCTTGTACATTATTCGCTTTCTTATGTTCTATGTCGCTCATAATATTATCTAGTCGTTATATCAGGAAGCCAGGACATTCATAATCCACTGTTTATAGTTCTCGCCGTAGACTTGGTACAACTCCGCTCCACTTCGTTCGACCCTTCTGAAATCTACTCACCCAATACATATCCAATTGCAGCTGCTAAACTTCGAATGTTAAATTTTTCGTAGCGCACATGATCATGACGTTGCACTTGTATGGCCTGGTGGGCGCCTTGCCGTGGCTGCCGCTTCTTTCCTATCTACCATCACCATGTTCTGACTCACCCATAACCACAGTCATTCAATCTCACTACATGCTGATACGCTTGTGACTTCGCTAGAACTGGGGCTTAGGAGGCAGCAATGAGGACAGTCTTTCTTATATCTACTATCTATGAACGAAATGGATTCTGGCATCATGGCAGCTGGGCTTGCGAACAAATGCATTACTCACCTGTATTGGTACCAACGGCTTCTCAAAATTTGCGGAGCTCCTAACGACTAAACATCAGGATTATGATTGGGGTTTCAGAGCATCCCAAACTGAGCGTTCTCTTTTCCCAGTTACCGCTCTTCAAAGCGGTTCTAAACAGATCTCCACTTGTGTGTTTCTCCGATGTCACCTGTCCATCATTCCATGGATTTCTGAACCGTTTACTCCACAGGGTTCGACATCTAATCGATGAAAATTCTGATGACCAAGCGTTTGTGGACCCTGGATTATCGCTCCTGTGGGAACAAAGGCAGCGCAATCAGCCACCATCTCCGACTTAGATGCGGATACGGCGGTCTGTGAAAAAACACGACGCTTTAGAATACCATTCCCGGAAAGCCTCCGTGGTCTGCTGTTCGACCAGAGGTGGAACGACAGTGGCATTCGAGCACGGTGAGGCCGAAGACAAACACGACCAACGGTTTGGAAAGGTATATAAACCCCTTCACCCCACCCTCCTCTCCTTCCTTCATACCACGACCATCTTGGCTTTCGAGGCACTCCTCTGGACGATTTTACCAAACATTGTCTCTATATCATCGCTCATGAGCACTGCCAACTCCCCGAGACAGGTCGTGTCTTCTGGCGGGTGACAATGCCACTACCGTCAGTCACTTTCTCCTGCTCTCCAGGTCGTTCATCCCTTCTGACACACTCCTACAGATGATTCATACCCTCACGGCTGTCACCCATCGCCACTGGCACTCGCCATGTCGGCCACCCAACTACAAATCGCGGAGACGCGTCGCGCACACTACACCACACGATGTGCGTAGCGGACGATGATCCCCTTATCGTGAGTACAGGTCGATGACCGATAGCTTGATCTAATGTGTGGGCTGGTTCAGACATGTTATCCATCTGGCGATCATCGTCCCCGCCAATATTGACGCGATCGATCTAGCAAGTCCATGCGCAGGTATGTCTCTGCATGGCGCGGCGTTCTGAATGGATCTTTAGGTACGCTTCTCCATAATCTTCTCGATGTTCTCTTCTGACATCGATTTCGCAGACGTGTTTTCTTTCTTTGTTTCTTTTTCTTTTCTTCATCCCCACCCTCTATATTTGCGTGATTTGTGTGATCGATGCAGCCTGCCAACCACTTCAGCATTCAAGAAGACGAGGAGACCTTCAACAAACGCGACGGATGGAGGCTACCATGGCACGACCGCCTTCCCTGGCCGAATGCAAC
>QFFD01003005.1:0-11563 GCA_003314615.1 Pholiota microspora
CAAATACTGACAGAACGCCCCCCAGCTACGTAAACATTTTAGATGAAAGAATTCTGATTCTAGGGGAATATGTACTTGAATCAAATACACAATGTACTACAGATGAATATGTATACGTATGCGACTGATAATTTGGATACATACAAGTCCAAAAAAAGATGATAAAGATAGATGAACAACAAAGTCCCAAAAGCCCAAAGGTAGCTATGAAAAGAGCGGGGGATGAAAGCAACGAAAGCAATGTGGAAAGCATATAACAGATAATGAAGTCATAAGGGCCATGGTTGAAGTTTTGGTGAATATTCATAACCGGCCTCCGGGTGTGGAGATGATAGAGCCAATTTTGCGAGCCAGGCTCGGTGGCATTGGTGCGTTTGCAGAGGCCTGTGCACATAGGCGCGTTGGTGCGAAATGTGAATGCGCATGGGCCGAGCGGTGTGTATGCTGGTGCGTTGTAGGTACGCCAAACACCGGGGAAGAAGATCCTGAGCGCGGTGATGAAGACCCGGATCTGTGGTGGACAGGTCGAGGAGTGTGAAGAGATGGGCTCGACGTCGCTGGTGAAGGCCACGGAGATGAAGGTGATGGTAGGAGGCTAGTGGGTGGTAGCCCGTAGCTTGGAGAGGGTAATGCTTCACTGGATTCCAACTGCGCATGTGTTTGTGTGGCAGGAAAAGGGTAGTCGAAGCGGTCCGACGCGACGTCTTCTGGGAAGGGAGTGCTACTCCTTTCTGGGAGTACAGAGAACTCTGCAAGCGTCTGGAAGGGCATTGAGATAGTGGGGGCGGAGGCACGGAAATGCATTGGAAATCAAAAGCAAAGGTGAATTGGTGTTTGGGTGTTTGGCGTTCGGTATCTGGTAAGTAGCAGATATGTAGCACTGAGGAAGCGGGGCTTCGAGCTGTAAGAAAAAGTCGAAGCACACGTTGCCTTTATGAAGTCAAGACGGCGAGTGATTCCGGAGACTGGGCCTCTGCCAAAGATCTGAAGCAGAATACCACGGAACACACCTCGACGCTGCGGCAAGCCTCGTACTTGCGGGCAGTCTAGATCCAGACGCGCAGCCGCCTGCACAGGACTCGCCCAGCCGGCGCGTACCGAGGCCCTTGAGGTGGAAACACGCCGTTATTGGATAGGCATTTGTCCTGACGCAGTCTTGTTCGCGTAAGTCATCGGTTAAAATCGGGGTATCATCAAAAACCAGAGGCTGATAGAAAAGGGACAAAGCCTGCCTGTTCTCGTCATGTTGTGTCTTCTAGCAAGCACATATCTCTGAGCATAGTTCACTGTCAACAGTAGCGCGGTGCAGCGTGATACTTACTGGGCAGAAGGAAATGAACGACGTTGCCTGTGAATCCCGGCACGATGTCTGTGGGATCTGAACTTGGAAGATCCCGGGGTATCGTGCAACTGAGCTGACGTGAAAGGTAAGTAGTACCCGTAAACACCTCCGTATGTTCTGGAGCTGCAATCCAGTCCGACGCCGACAGCCCACTCTGCGCTCACCAAATAATTGCGGCCGCAACCACTGTTCCAGCCCTTTCCGCCTTCGTCGTTCAGCAGTACAAAGCGCATCGACGGAGAAGCACGGACATCGTCCATATTCCAGCCTCTTTGAATCAGCGCCTAAGATCGGAGGCCACGATGGCCTAGGAATCTGGCGCTGAGGAAGGGAAGGAGGCTCTGGCGGAAGCAGGTATGACCATTGAGATATAATACATGGGGGATGAGGGAAGGTCGAGAGGACGTTTGTTTTATCCACATTTTGTGCTCCACCGCCCTAGTCTGGGCTTCTGACGTCAAACTAGATTGTTAGATGTTGAATCACATTGACCAGTATTTACTATAGAGTATGTAGTTAGAATTGTTACAACAACAACACCCGTATCGAGCCTGTTTCGCCCTTCAGTTGAACGCGTCGAGCAATCTGACTCTCTGCCTGGTATCCTTCGCTTGGTTGTTTCATCCCCTTCCCCTTAGTTCCGGAGCGCGCGTTTACTATAACGATCGTTGCGGTAAGATGTACTTTGGATGTAGGACCAAAGGATGCGACGCGTTCAGGGGAGTCATCCTTATATTTACGATATCTAGTGTGCGCACACAGATTCTTATGCTAAATTCAAATTCAATCACTAAACCCAGCATCAGAGAAGCACAGGATTATTCTCTGCGAAATACTCATGCGAGTCCGCATTTATGACCGCAACAGATGGATCAGCCACTGCCAACGTGCGACAGGCAGATTGACCATAGGCATAATCTATCGTTCCTCCCTCATTTTCCGGGAAGTGAGATGTTTCGTGAATGATAGTTCCTGCCTGTAAGTAAGGTGTCATCGGCTTGGCTAAGCCTTGAGATAGGAATGGGATAGCATACCTTGGAGTCTGTCCCGGTCATTGGCGCGCTCCAAAACGCGCCACACAGATATATTCGTCCGAAGCTAGATATACAACACCGTCGGTGACTTGCTCGCTGCAATAAGACGATTATAACTTACTCGTCTGGATACACATATGCGAATGTGTATGGTGAGGAGCATGAGCAGTCATACGTGAAAGACGAAAGGTTGCGCGTGGATATTGCAGAAAATTGACTCTTGACGAGATCATGGCGCGCATCATCGTACACTCCAAACCAAGAAGTATATCGCGAAGCTACTGTGGCGTTCTTGACCGAGTTCGCATAAGAAGAGGCTTCGCGAGCGTAATCCTGCGCCTTTAGAGCAGCAGTTTGCAGCGTCTCTTGTTGCTCCGTCGTGCACCCAATATACGGCGCACGCTTCCCCAGCCGCGACGGTGCGGGGTATTGCCGCCTCTCCGCTTGTATAATCTGAGCATAATGAGAAATGGAGTTGGCGCTGATGAGCTCGATCTTGTGGGTTTTCTCATCGTATGAATAGAATTTGTCGTTTCCTGTGATGTTGTAGGGACCGCGGTGTCCTGCAAAGTCATAGGCTTCCCCAACTGCATAGCGATATCAAGCTCCTACATATGTTGGTGTAGAACAGGTGCGCTTACGATCGTGCTCGACTTCAACAGACTCCCCTGGAGCTAAGGAGCTATAATCCTCCGGACGCTCTGCAACAGGCACATATTTGAGCTTGATACCTTTGAAACGAGGCTGCTTGCCGTTTCCGTCCTGGATTTGAAAAGTGTCAGTTGGGAATTTCGAGAGCGGCCCACGAGGATCGTTCAGGACGTTTATTTTCTTGTTGCTCGTATTTGTGATGGTGGCAAGAACTTTGTAGTCTTTGGGTTGCTGGAGTAGATGGAGGCCTATTTTGTGCGAAGTTAATATATGTACGACGACTATAAATTTACAGGCAGATGTACCGGATATTCTGAGGCTCAGTGGTGACGCATTAGCAATGGCCGACAAGAAGCAGAGAAGAACACATCCAGTATTGATGGTGATAATCATGAACGTAAAGGGGAAGGAGTGTGTGGTCTGAGGGACTCACAGACTGGGCAAGTATATTTCTCAAGTACAAGGTGGCTGACATGAAAATGAGACAAAGTCAGTTCTTGGGCCTGGGGTTTAGTGATAGTCAGCTTCATAGAGAGTTGGGGTACCTCTGCCCTAGCAGCCGACTTACTTGATAAAAAACGTCGAAATTGTTTTCACAGGTGCGAGAGCGCAGACCCTGATATCCGATATCTTGGATGTCTTTAAAGAGCGAGTGGTCTGCGTACGTACCCACTGTGCTGTACCATTATATTTGAGCAATCTAGATAAGAAACGAAAGTAAGTATATTACAGAGACCTGGTACAAGTGGTCAGCAGGGTTATGACGCAACGGAAGCAAATGTCGCGTTGCTTGAGCGCCCGTCTCCCATCTCGATCGCGTGGGCGATCGATCACTATGTCATGGGCGCTTAAGTGGGGCCAACATGATCTGGGCTCTGAGCTTTCGTGGGTGTTATAGTGCCTGTGCTGTTTTGTCGCGAGGTTGCGTGAATAGATTCAAGTATCCTTGATGGGTTGGAAATAAGTGCGTGCGTTCATCGAATTGGTACCACTTGATGGTTGAGTGATAAAATGAACATCTTGGTCGAGAAGCCTGTCATTGGAATAATCACTTCCGGTTCTATTCGGATTAGCCTATCAGGAGTCTGCTGTAAATAACATGGACGAAGTTCTCGGCGGCGGAATCTGCTAAAACAGTACTAGCAGCTAAAATTTCGTGAGTGTTGTATGATTAGACGGGTTGAGTTGTCAGCGTATACTTATTGGCTCACAGTCTAATATTTATAGTAAAGACACTGTTGTCAGGGCATCCTCCAATTTTATAGCGCGCTTTGAATGAAAAAGAGAAACAACTTGGCCATGGAAGTTCGAAAAGCTACGCCCGAGGAGGCCGTACGACGTACAAGGGAATTTGAATTTGTTGATTGCATCGAGATCACATGATCTTGGGAACAATTGGTACGGTTGAGTTTCTAGGAGAGCATGAGGCGAGGTGCCTTACTCCTCCAAGTCTTTTTCACCAGGACCCTTCGAGGGCTTTCTTAGCCTCTGGTGGCCACCATGCCGTCGTTTGGAGCACCGGTTTTGCCCCCAATGCCGGACTTTTCGTCCTCTCACCATTCCTTTTCTGACGCTGGCGACATCAAGCTTCATATTCAGAATATCTTCCAGAACAAAGCGGAACAACTTTTGCATACAGGTAATCTCGGCCAGCGGATTCTTACACAACAGGCAGAACTGGAGGCACGCCTGAAGGAAATCGAGGATTTAGAGGCAGATAAAGGCGAGGAAGAGACGCGTGAGCGGTATCATGAGCTCGTGGACACAATCCTTGCATGGGACGAGGAGAATGCGCAGTTGCTGAGTTGTTTCAACAGTAACGCAAAGGTGTGTGCCCCAATCTTGCTACAACACCGTTGATGTTGTTGAAACGCTCTTGATATCTTTTCTGCCAACTCCCAGGAACTATTGACTGGTGATGTTAGCTCACCTCCTCTTGCATATACGGATCTGGGGCGCGAGGAGCCGGAACGAGTAAAATCATCCGCTGGCACCTCTGTTGCTCAGTCAAGGCGCGCTAAGAACGCGGCGCATCGCGCTGATGATGTTGGTGTGTAGCTTCGGTTACGTCTCAATTTATCAATCCCGGGCTCATTTCACCTCTATCGCCCAGAATTCGCATTTGAGATTGGCAGTGGACTGCTCACGGAGGTCCGGCGTCTTCAGTCTCTCCTCGGCGAACGGGATAAAGCCATACAAGATATGAAAGAAGAGAAGGATGACCTTGAGAAGTCTGTTGAAGGCTTGAGGGCGGCTCTGAAGCTACAGGAGCAAAACTCAGGTAAGCTCGTTAATCATACTTCCTGTTCTAATCATTGACATATCCTTCAGACAAGTTCAAAGAAGAAAATTGGAATCTTGAAGTCCGCTTCCAGGAACTTACTGCTCGGCATGAAGAAACTGTGGCTACATTACAACGACTGGAATCCGAACATAAACGACTGACGAAGGCACTGGCACAATCTCGCGATGCTGCTGATCAACACAAGAACGAGGCAGAACGTCTCACTACTGTCGTTGAAGAGATGAAAACCAAGCATGATACAGACATCGCCCAGGCTCGTAGAAATGCCGCCGGCCTCATGCGTGACAAGTCTGATCTCCAGCAAGCAATGGACACCTTGAAGGCAGAAGTCGCCCGTGCTGGGAGACGGCTGCCAAAGTATGGCTCACCTCTGACTCCTGGTGGTCCAGACACGATGGATTTCCTCACTCCTGCTGGGCACGATGCCGACGACGTTTTTGGCACTAATGGACGTGGATCTACCAATCGCCGGAATTTGGACGTCGCGTCACTTTTCCCTCCAGATGACCTTGGTTCGGACTTCGGCGAGTCCCCGGATCCGTCACCTCTCCGCAAACCATTTCTAGCCGCCAATCATCCAACAAATGAAATCGAAGCTCTACAACAACGGCTAGCTCATGCTCAGAGGCAAATTAACACTCTCAAAGGGTCGCTGAATCGTGAGAAACAACTACGGATTCGTCTGGAGAACGGCGCAGATGTTGCGGATGTTGAAGACGATCAGCCCGATGATTTTGCAGATGAGAATGTTGGCGTTGTCGAGAACAAGCGGCCCGCTAAGCGTACCACTACACCTTTCAAAGTCGGTGGTGGGCGTGGCGGTATTCGCGGTCGGGGACGAGGACGAGGACGAGGAGGGATCACGCTCATCCAACGGCTTGGAATGGCTGCTGGCAGCCCCTCTTCAGACTACAACGATGACGATCAACCTGAACATGTATCTGATGAATTCTCTCTTCCACCAGTCCCTGCTATTCCCATCCATTTCAATGCAGCCGACGAGGACGAAGAATCTCAATTCTTTAGCAGTAGCCATGACGTTCCTCAACAAGACGATGAAGAAGAGCTCCAACGTTCCCGGTCCCCCTCACCGACGCCTATGGAACCACCTTCCAACCGAACCAGTGTTGATGGCATGGATCCTGCGTTTGCCAATGTCCTTCGTCGAACCCCTTCAAATGGTTCATATAGTGGCAGCCCCTTGCGTCAAGCAGTTCTTGGTCGTTCCGCAAGAGGTCGTGCTCCAGGTCGCAGACAAAGAGGCGGTGTTCCTTTCAAAGAGGCTCGTCCTCCCTCAATCGTAGATGCGCCTGAGGTTCTCGCTGCAGAACTTGGTGGCTTCGAATCATCCCCTTTGAAACCTGGCAACACCTCTCTCTTCAACGACGCGGAAATAATTGAAGAGGATGACGACGATGCGGAGTACATCAAAGTCAAGAAGGTGGAGAAAGCCGAGTTTGGATGTCAAACAGAGGCGATTGAGGAGGAAAAAACCATCATTTTGTCCGAACCACCTGTTATCGTGCCTGAAGTTCCTATCGTACCGCCTGAGCCTCCAAAAGTGCACGCCGAAATGGGTGTTCAGTCAGAACCTGTGCCCGAGCCAATCTTGCCAGAACCTCCGGTGCTCTTGGAAATGGGGATTCAATCAGAGCCTATACCCGAACCTGTTCTTCCACCAAAGCCTGTGACTGTAGACATGTCTCTGCAGACTGAACCTGAACCTGTGGTTGTTGTAGAGAAAGCAGAGATGGGCATCCAACATCATACACCTGAACCTGTTCCTCCACCTCCTCCCGTGTTGGTAGAAAACGGCGTTGGGACCGACCCATTACCAGCACCTTCCCTTCTTTCAGAGCTAGGCAAAGGCTTGCCTCCTCTGGTCATCGCCGACCCTACACGGCGGAGCACGATCACACAGGCGGACATTTCGCGAACAAACAGCAGCGTCGGGGACACTACTATCACCCGCACTTTCCTCTCTCACCAGGCTGTTGGTGGCGATGACGAAATCGACGAGGGCGAAGAGACAGAGACGGGTGCCGAGACTGAAGAGGATTATCATGATGCGAGACAAAGTATCGTAATGACGACGCCTTCCGATGATTATCATTCCGTGCGCACTATGACGGACAACGATTACTCGGACTCGGAAGACGATACGGAGAGTATCAAGGCCTCTCAGCCTTCTGCGAGGCACCGACGCTCGACTTCGTCGTTGGACCGTCCACCAACCTCCGCCTCGTCGTACTTCGCTCCTGCATCAACGAGGATTGTTTCTTATGAAACGGTGGGTGTCAATGCGGACTTGTATGAGCCTCCTGCTCCCGTTATCGTAGAAGTGCAAGTGCCAGCGCCCAAGCCTGAAGTGAAGGAAATATCAATACAGACAGATGAATGGAAGCCACCAGCTCCTGCTTCGTCCCTCATCATCCCCTCTCCTTCTCCCAAGCCCGGCCTCTATCGGGTAGGTTCTTCAAACCACCAATTTCAATTCATTCCCCCTCCCCTTTCTGCTCCACCAACCACCAACGGGCTATCTCCAACTGCTTCCGGTCCTGTGTTCACGGTACCTTCACCTGTCAACACCCCTCTTTCAAGTATCTTCCGTGAGTCGTCGGGCGCAGGCACGCTTGGGCGTAGAACAACATCTTCAGATAGACGGCAATCTATTGAGTCTCTCATTTCTGCAAGTACTGCCGCAGATGAGTTATCGAGCCGATCCAGAGTGCCGTCATCAAGTGGGCCTATCCTAGCATCTATGGACAAGACAAGGCCTCCAGTAATGTCGTTGCCCCCGCCACCGAAATTGCCTCCTCCTCCCAGCAGCATGCCACCACCCAACTTCATCCCAGACCGAAGACTAACATCCACTGGATTCCGTGATGGCCCTCCACCTCGACCTTCATCACCACCCCCTGCTGAGCTCATACAACGAGCCACCACACCTCTCGGGTCAATACTCTCTGTGCCTGGGGCCCACAGCATTCGCTCACATGCAGCAAGCATGCCTCCCTCGCAGGCAAACTTGCGCCAGCCGCCATCAACCAGCAGCTTCAGGTCTGCTGCCAATGCAACTAACCATGCATACGTGCCATCATCTGTGCTCTCATCACATAGCGTTAGAGAACGTGAACGAAGTGCGAGGTCTACTACGTCTCTTACTTCTGAGCACAGCGTTGCCTCGCCGCGCTCATCCATGTCGTCAGATAGGCATCATTATGACCCGTCTGCGTCTGCTGGTGCGCCATCGACGCCCAACAAGTCTGCGGATATCACACCAAAAGCAAACAACAATGCGATGTCGACGGATCCCGCTATCATCCATGCCATTACGCAGACCATGATCGGCGAGTTCTTGTACAAGTATACTCGTCGTGCTATCGGCAAGGGTGTTGGCGAAAGACGGCATAAGCGCTTCTTCTGGGTCCACCCATATACCAAGACCTTGTACTGGAGTTCTGCAGATCCAGGCTCGTCCAACGTGTCTGAATCAAGCGCAAAGAGCGGTAAGTTGCTACAGCGTTTTCTTCATGGCACCTTTAACCATAGGTTTTCTGCAGCTTATATCGAAGGAGTCCGTTCGGTGCTGGACCCTAATCCTATGCCTCCTGGCCTATACCAATATAGTGTTATCGTTTCTACTCCTCAGCGGGAGATGAAGATCACAGCCCTGACTAAGGAGAGGCACGATATCTGGCTGGATGTACGTTTTTTTCTTCCTCTCCAATTTTTTTTGCTTGAATTGAATCGAACTCTATACAGGCTCTGAAATACCTTCTCTCTCGCCCAAATAATACCAACGTGATGTCACCTGGAAACAACACCGTTTTACCAGAAACACCAGATAATACCGATCGTCATCCTGCACAGAAAATCAGCCCTGATAGCCAACGCAGCGCCAGAAGTCCCGTCGCGGGTGAGACGTGGAACACGACCCCTCGCGGACAGCGTAGTCGATCTCAACTATCTGTACGGAATTCAGGAAAACGCTCGGGCACTCCCGCCTTGGAGTACCTCCGATGGAATGCCCCAGAGAGCCCATACAGTCCCGATAGGTCTTTCGTCGATGTCCCAGCCCAAGACCCGGATGATCTTGATTTCGAACTGCATGAAGACAACATGTCGGACGAAGGTTTCGAGGGGTTGGAGAATGTACGCGCGTGCTGCGATGGGCGACATACAGTCGGGCATCATCATCTGCATCAACACAACCATACCAACCAAGGCACGATGTCCAGTCGGCGAAGCATGGACAATCAACACCTTGAACCCAATCTCCCTGAACATGCTCGACCTTCTTCACCGGCCTGGTCATTCCGCTCACGGGCAGGCAGTACCCATTCTCATGAAATGGGCGGCGGAATGTTCTCATGGGGGCGCGGAGACGATGGAAAACTTCGCTTTGGCTCAAAGCGGTCTACAAAGACATCCGTTCCAGCCCACGATTAGTACACCCCACCAATACCTCTGTTCCATCATAGTACTACCCATACCTTTGGACTAATCGGGTTTCTTTTTCTTTTTCTTTTGAATTCTCCTTGAATATTAGTTACCTAGTACTGAATTCCGCTGTCTGTTTTGCTCAGCTATGCTCGTTTATAATCCCCAGATCTCCGATTGACTCATATCATATCTACGCTCCTTGGTCTTTCTCTTTCCCGTTCAACACCCCTGGTCTCTAATACACTCCTTACCTTTATTCCTCATTTGTATACAGTTATCTTGTGTCATTATCGCGACCAATACCACTCATTTCGTTTTCTTCTGCTCTATCAAAGTCCTTTTGAGTGAGAATCCGTAACAGCTTTTGAATCTGTTTAGAAAAACTGGGTCCCTTCCTATTTCTTTTTGATGGCCTCTGCTACAAGGTCTGTTTTCTCTGTTCTGGAACTTGATAAGTCTTGAAATAGGCTTCTGGATGTTGGTGGCGAGTAGCGCTGACTGAGATATATGTCGAGCCTATCAATAGCTTGGTGACCGGTGACATGTGTGACATCAGCTGACAACTCTAGCCTGACTCCAGACCGTTTACAATTTTAGGATTTGACTACGCTGAGACCCGCCTCCTTATCAAATGCCATGCAGCAAGGAATCCAAGATGCCTGATTTTGCTATACCAGGCTAAGTTCCAGGCTGTCTTGCTTCGAACCCGAATTAACCGCCAGGACTGCTACAAACGGATAGAGACCTCGCCATATAAACCAAGATTGACACGGTGGTATATTGCAAAGACATATAACGGCTTCAAAACTCCACCGCGTCATCGACACTACGTACCCCGCATCGGAAGGCGACTGCGCCAACTACTTACCCATCTATACCACAAATTTGAGGTACGACAAAAGTTTTGGCGTCAGGGCTTTGTCTGACCTCTGACCTATAGAGCTTCGCTACCAAATGACAACATACGTCAATGCATCGTGTCAGTGCGAATTAAACGCGTTTCGCGTAGTATTCGACATCGCATCTCTCCCCATCTCTGTTGGATTCTGTCATTGCTCGATATGTCGTCATTCTTCAGGACAGATGCTTCTGTGCCATGCCCCAATTCAAGGCGTGCCGTTGACCCGCGCGAATGGGCTAAGTGTTCACAGTAGCAGGAGCCCTAGTAGAGTTGGCTTCAGAAATGGCGAAGAAGACGAAACCACCCCAAGCTACCCCAGTGGCAATCACGGCACTCGAAAGCATCATCACGCCTCTCCTAGCGTTAGCGCTGCTTTCCTGGCACCACCTCCCATCTTCGAAATCGAGGAAGCCGAAACGCCGTACGATTTTGGGGACTCGACCACCTACAAGACCTCGCCTGATGTGACGAGATACTTCTGTACGTCGTGTTCTGCCCAACTCTTTTGGGTTCATCATGATACAAAAGGCGAGGATACATGGGACGTTGCAGTGGGCGTTTTAGACCGGGTAGACGGCCTCGTCAAGAGGCGCTATCATATTTATGTTGGAGACACACTCGACGGGGGTGCGGCCGATCATATACAGGCCATCGATGGGGTGAAGCTGCCTCGGTACAAGAATGTTCAAGGCGGCGAGGAGCTTCCCCTCGGATGGAAAGCAGATAGTCTTTTGGCTACAACGGCCAGCAACCAGCTTACCGCTTTTTGCCATTGCAAGACCGTGTCCTTCGTCATTACCCGTCCCTCAGAAGAGTCATTCATTCCTACGGCCGCCTATCCTGATCTACTCTATCCTTACGGAGTCTCACACCTTTCCAAAATC
>QFFD01003024.1:0-15820 GCA_003314615.1 Pholiota microspora
CATGCAAATTACCCAGAAAGTCAGATCTTAGGCAAGGCACATGCATACAGGATGGAAGCTCAAGGGGGAGGCTCAGGGAAAACAAATTGGTGAAGGTAAATGTAACGAGCTCTTGTACATTTTTGACGCGCGGCGCATGCGCCGCGCGATTTTACATAAATTTGATAAATAGGGAAGCTCCTTGGGCTTCTCAGGCTCATAGAATAATATAAATACTGAATGCCCAGAAAAGCAGGCGACTATACAACATCGAGCTAGGCAAGAGTACATGTCCCTGAAGGGCGGGAGGCACAGCGCGCGATTGCCTTCTTTGACTAGGAGGGGGTAAATTGAGCTGCCGGGGAGGCGTGAATGAGCCTGCATTCGCAGAAGAGTGCAATCCCAATCCAGAAGCATGTGCATTAGAGGTAGGAGTGATAGAGAGCACTGCATGCTGCTGGTGAGGCACAGGCAACATCCTTTCCCTTGGATTCGGCGCAAATGCGATTCACCGACTCTTTCGATGCTGATACAACAGCATTTTTTTACCCATCCAGATTTCAACCTCATATGCAGTCTTCTGAGTTACAAGTACATTAACAGTATAAATACTTTCTGTACCTTACACATTTGCGAGGGCTCCTCCATCATGATTTAAACTAACTCCTGTCAATTATTAACACATTCTTAGTGCTTGCAACAAAGTTGTAGCCACTTGCACTGTTGCAGTCACAATTTATTTATTCATGAATCATCTGTAGTGAGTTTACAGAGAAGCATATCTAATTTGTAGTCAATTACTCTCATACAAGCTACTGTAGAGCGAAATGAGATATCCCTGGCGTATATTTCTTTGAAGTGAAGAGATATCCCTGGGGTCTAAAGTGCGTAATCGGGCACCTAGACCCCCCTGGGAATCACCGATTTTTCCTTTTTTCATGTCTGCTTCCGAGGTCGTGATTCAATCTAAATATAGATATGACTAAATTTTAATACACACGCTCGGACGTATGAAACCTGCTCGCGACCCACTCGCGACCACTCCAAATTCTCGTTTAAATTCTTCCCTACTCCGACACCTATTGTTCTTTGACAGGACAGAAACCCTTTAGAAGATAGGTGACATCGACAACCAGAACTTTGGCTTCTTGTATACTTACTATGTAATTCTGCTGTCAAGTGCGTGTGATTGTATTCTCCCAACTCCGAAGGTTC
This sequence comes from Pholiota microspora, assembly GCA_003314615.1. Taxonomy (NCBI): domain Eukaryota; kingdom Fungi; phylum Basidiomycota; class Agaricomycetes; order Agaricales; family Strophariaceae; genus Pholiota; species Pholiota microspora. The sequence goes on from QFFD01003024.1 coordinate 1,195, forward strand.
TAATGTTTGAAATAAGACCCTTCTGGTGTGCCTGGGGAATGTCTGTATATATGCACATACCTTGAGTGCAAGTAATCGACTCGTGTTGCTTTAAACATGCCTATAGCCCTTCTGAATTTTTTTCGGGTCGCTTTTACTTTTGCAGCCGGGGGTGCAGCTGTAGATCTCTCCAAGGTGCGTTTATTGAGGAGAAAGTACGTCTTGGTATTGACTTGTAAAGTACAGAGAGAACTTCTGGATCAACCTCTAGTTTCACGTCAATTGGGTGTTACAATCCCTGCTAGTGACTGTGCCACGCATTTATTATGTTGCAATTCACTCACATACGTGCGCCTTCGAATTGACTCTATCAAGTTGTCGAGGTTTAATGAACTTCTAGGCATCTGACCCGCCCACTGCACGCATACTCAGCTTGCTAGGGATTAACATCGGAGAAACGTATACCGTCGGATTGATCTGTACACCCATGTCGCAAGTGGGTATCTCGTCCATAAACTGTGCCGCAGAACCTGTCTGCTGCTGGTGGGGTGCAGAATATGCAAGTCTTTTATACTTTCCAGAAAATCCACAATTGACCAACTTTCATGACAATAGAATTATGTCGTTGCCATCGATTGTGTAGCCGTTGACTAAGTAGCTGTTGCCTAAGGCTTTGCAGCGCTGCCTGAATTCTAGTTTTAGGAAGGCCATCTTAACGTTCACCATATTCGGCTTGCGTGTATTCCGACAGGGTCAATACAAATCGATGGCATATGAATATACCACAATAGATCATACTGTCTTTTGAAACCGTCGTTATATGTGGGGCCTTTCCATTACGCCAACTTGACGTGATGTTACTCGCGCATAAACAACATCGCAAGTTCGGATTATTTGAAAGCTTACCCGTTTCTTTGGCATAAAAAGTGGTAAATAATGACATAGCAGGCTATCTTCGTGAACCCTCTAATTCCCTGCCGAGGATTTGTGTGTAAACATTCTACAACGATGATTCTGTTCACACTGTGCACTACATTTGTCGGCTGGACGTCTCTGGCCATTGCAATCCCAGTGGAAATGATTTTACAAGTAGCTATCTCATTGTCTTCCTTCATACATTCTTCTCAACATTTTTTACAGAGAGAACTAGGATCCATGGCTACCAATCCGGAGAGCATTCCCCGCTTCCGACGTCAATTTGGACCAGAAATGTGTGCTGTAAATCTTCTATGCTGCAACTCTATCTCCCACGTGCGCCTTTACTCTAGACCTTCATCGTAACTTTTTATTGAACAAAATTATAGGCCAGCGATCCTTCTGCTGCTGCGATTCTGCAGCTCTTAAATATACGCATCGCTGGGAGCTACGTAGTCGGCATTTCCTGTAACCCCATGTTTCCTATCGGGATACCAGGATATACTTGCCCCGCACAGCCAGTTTGCTGTACTTGGGAAGAATACGTGAGTCTTGCGTCAATCTCCTTTGAAATGCATGTATCCTCATGAGACTCCGGTGACAGAATAACTTGGTCGGAATCGACTGTGCACCCGTAGATTTGAATCTTTGATATCTGACCGGATATTAGTACAAAAAGAGTTTTTCACAATGGCGTCTCTGAAAGACAAGGTATATCGAACCCGTGCGACTGAGTCAAGTGTTTCTTCAATTTATACGCTGGATTTTGCAAGACAGACCATCTCTATTCTGGCTTTCCCCGAGTGTGCTAAGAGGTATACGTATTGACGAAATAGTTCCTTTCGATTCGGTGTACTTTCTGGAGAACTATCTCCTCGATCCCTGGGTGCTGGGCAAACAGCTTGCCTATTTTTAGGTCTGGTAGCACAGTTCCCCAACCTCGGAGATGATGGCCGTCACATAGATATGTTCTCGATAATCCAACGCAGGATTCCGAATTGCGCATCAAGAATGGCACAGTCAAAAACGCATACCCTATGACCTCCTTCGGTAAATCATTCATCGGGCGAACGTATCATATTGGTATGCACTTAGAGGGATGTACACCATTCGCAGAAAATTATCAACCGTGCAGATTCTGAGAATCTATATTTGAAAAAAAAAACGTGTAGTAGATATGCTCACAAAATGGCAGGCGTGTAGCTCAAGTCTGCTTGACGCAGTTATATGATTCCGATTTCGAATACCTCATGGATGGCAAGGGTCCCAGTGAAACAGGTAGCGAATCATTTCGCTAAGAAAGTGCGCAGCGTTTCGATAGATTTAAACGCCGGGACATAATACAACGCTTTGCAGACGCACGCCAAGGGTAGGAGGTACTAGGCATTCCTAGTAAGCCCCAGACCACATTGCTTGAAACGAGTGGGAACGCAGAACTATTTGTTTGCCATGCTGTCCGACAAGTCTGGAATTGGGTTTTAGGTTGACTTGATCGAATAGTAGTAGGGCTTCCTGCCCACATTGTGGCGTGATGCAGTGTCTTTCGAGGCGATTGTACCTATAGTTTGAGAGTTTGTCAGAAGGAAGAAACTTACGGCCTCTTTTATATTCCCAGAGACAATCGCAGTGTGCCCTCATTTGTCTGATCGTTGGCGAAGGACATTCATGACCGCCAAACTGACTCTCCTGGAGTAAGTCCACTGATGTTCAAGTGGAGTGTTTGTGGGGTATTGATTGCAGTTCTCGTATATTCAAGTTGAGCAGCAGTATACTAGAACATCAATATATGTGTAGAGTTAGAGATCGAGTGTGGTATAGAAAACCAAGAAAGCAATGATGACCTATTGATGTTGCACACGAAAGCAGAAATAATTACTTCAGCAATTCCTCCACGACTCGATCGTCCGTTATCTGGGACACATTAGGACCACGATAGTTTAGGCGCCGAAGAGCATCGATCTAAACAGAAGCGCACGTCAACACGACAACGAGGGAGACACAAAGAATCAACATACCACTTTGGATCTTTGGAAGCCGAGTGTTTCGAAGCGGTCTACATGAGCCCGCTCGAGGCCAGCGATTGCGACCTCGTCTTGTCCATCCTTTCCACCAGCCTTGTTGCCTTTGTCCTTCGGTCCAGGGCCACCTGCGTAAATTTGAGTCCAATAAGTGGCAGTATCTTCAAAGCTAGATTTGCTGGTCATGTAGTGTTTCGCCACTTCGGCATCTTGAGGATCATTTGGTTCGGGAGAGCATAAAAGACTTTGGAGGGAGATAAGGGTTGATTTGAGCGTCAAAACGGGTGACCAGGCATCCTTGAGGATATCGAGGCAGATCGCGCCCGAAGCAGACGATACGTTGGGGTGGTAAACTTTAGTGATGAATTTCATCTTCATAGGTTGGAAAGGATATGACTCGGGGATCACGATATCCTGTGGTAGTGGAACGCAGTTCGAAAAAGTAACATAGAGATTGGAATTGTGGCACTCACGACTTCGAATGTTCCACCCTCGTACGCAGTTCCGTGAGGCCCAGGGAATGATCCCTTCAGATGAAAAGGCGATTCATCTATAGGGTCAATCTTTATTTGCGAAGTTTTGTCGTTTTTGCATTCTGAATTTATCATGATATCATTAGCTCGAGGAGGTGTTATAATCGATATATGTACCTGCAATCTCTTTGTTCACTCTGCGAAGTCGTGCGTCCATATTGATACAGGGGAGGAGAAAAGAATAAGAGATGAGACGACAAAGACTGTGAGTGTTCTGGTCAAGTTGAATTGTTGAATTGCTGTGCCGCGCGAACCTTCAAAGGCCTTTGCCGAACCGTCACGGATTCATGTTTAGATCACATGCGCACGATTGTGAAATCTGACTTGAATTTAATTTCTGATTGGGGAATAGAATTCGAACTCGAGATTCAGCTATCCAATAGCTTTTCGGCACCTCTTCAAACGAAAAAAATACTCTTCGAATCTCAATTTTTGATAGGGCACAACTTAGACAAATATATATCTGTCCCAAGTCAAGTGCGCAAAGGTTACCAGACAAATAAACCCCACAAGACCTACGACTTGGCCCTCCCAGTGGTATTTGCTCAATAGGAATATAGCAGGTGTGCTAAATTGTTTCGAAGACGGCACGTTTTGAAGCAAGCTGGCATATGTAGTAGGACGGAAGGCCTTCGAAGTAACTAATTACCTATGGAACAACACGGCTTGAAAGTATCTCACACAGTGATGATCGATTCTCGTTATGCAGTAGACAAATGCTTCTTTGCCTTCCAGAGCTGAATATACCTCGAGGGGAAGATATCATTCAAGGCTATTCAAACAATAATTCCTGTCAGTCACTAGCTGTACCTGAGGCACGAGTGACTCAAGGTCTTCGCTATTTAGTGCGTCGGTTATTTGCAGAATATAGCCTTCAATTATGTAGGATTGGTCGCTCCATAGTAGTATGTCTAAATTTACTTCATGAGAGTTCCAAGGCTTGTTTTCGAGTCAATGTTTGTATGATTCCGAGGCAGTCATTTATCCAAAAAAGTCGAAAAATTCTGATGTACAGGTCCCTCGGATGTAGGTTCAGTGTAGGGGTAATGCCAGCCTCAAGGTAAGTGAATCCTACATTTCTCCCCGCAATCTCGCTATATTTACTGATGATGCCAGTGATATTAGGCTAATTACCTAACACCAAATGTAATTATAGAATCCTCAAACTTTGAACAGAATACGGCGTGAACGGATTCACCCAATACCGCTACGACGATCCTCCCACTAATAAAGTTCAATATATCGTAACATAACCGCCGGAAGCGAATGAGTATTTTATCCGATGATGTATTAGGAATCTACATAAGTCGTATCGTACTAAGCAATTAAAGTCTTTGAGGCGCTGTCCCAAGGTGTCACCCATTACTATTGTCATGGATCAATGACACTCGTCGACGCCATATCATAGGAAATATAAATCCCATTGACATTACCATATCAGACCAATGCATCATAAGGTCGAGAGGGTATCGAATAACAGGCCGATTCCAGTGACGCTCTGTAGTACTATTTCAGCTATGAAGAGATAGCGCCATTGAGCTGATATCACAGCCTTTATAGCATACTAGCCTCTATTATGCGTGAAATTGTAATCCAGAGCGACTCAGGGGAGAGACACTGTGTAGCGATATTGGAAGAATATTGGGGATGAAAGGATGCATTCCTCTGTTCGAAATGCGTCGTATTTATACATTTTTCATTGTTATTGCTGCGTCAATTGTCTTGAGCCAAGAGACTGATAGATACCTCCTGGACCAATATCCCCTTTTTACATGGACTACAACTACACATAATTAGTAACTGCATGACCATTGCAAGCAGCCATTCATGATACCATCTATCGATACAATCTGAATATCGGCCGGACCATGGTGCGCATAGTTGCCGTTAAGAAGACGCTGCTCATACAAAACACCGTACGTACCATTGAGATTGAGCGGTATATTCCTCTGATTCTAGAATTTAGACAGTTATCGGCGGCATCATCGAGAAGGCACATTATCTCCATTGTGTATTTTCTTTCTGGAGGCGGAGTCCATAGACGGCACACCTTGAAGGAACGCTTAATTACTCCACATCTATTGCAGTGAGAACCTACGAAATCTAAAAGGTTAGTTACCCTTAATATATCCTTTATACTGATCTCTTCTTCGTAAAGTCTAAACTTATAATAGGCGTTGACTGCTTTCTTCAGAGCTTATGATTCCCTTGAAGTTGCCTGAGTATAGCTTGGCCCGCGGAGAGAAACATGCGGAATAAGCGTGTTTGACGAGGTCGAGCAAGTTATGAAGTATTGCAGGATATCGTGCCAACGGCTATCAAAATGCGAAGCAATAGAATGTATAGAACGAAGTAATCGACATATGACAGTCCTTCGTAAATTGTCAACTGCGATGTCCAAAGGTCATGCACGGCCTGGAACTACGCGCGAATATATCTGGAATACTGAAAGCAGCTTCGGGATGGCTGCAGAGCCACGACTGTTTCGAACCTCAAAGGTAAGAGTCATAACTAACGTCATTCCTCGCAGAAACTCACGTTCCATCTGAATCATACAGGCGATAAATGTCAGGAATACGAGGCTCCAAACCAGAGGTTACCGAAAAAGATTTTTACCGCTTCACTTCAGGGTCTGGATGCCTTCTTGTCGTAACTTATTGGCTAACAGCGTAGCAGTACTGCACGCGAGTGTCGCTCTTTTGAATCAGATTCCAGGATGGTTGAGGTGAACAATGGGCTAAGCGAAGATATATCTAGTATCAGTGGCGCCACATGCGAGATGGAAGAACTTGCTTACTGACAAATTAGAAGTTATGTTTTCGTAAGAGCGGCCAAGTCAAGCCAACTGATGTAGATCGAGTTCCATACGAATATACTCCACAGGCCCTTTGAAAAAAGGAGCGCCGAAGGGTACGAAACCTCGCTTTCTGTACCAGCTCTCAGCTGTTTTCCTCGCGTCACACCATGCAACCTGTACGTCTTGCTCAGATCGGGCGATCGATAAGGCGTGCAGCAGTAACTGAGTTCCAAATCCCTTTCCCTGATATTGAGGATCGCAAGCAAATTTTCGGAAACGTACGGCGCGTTCTTTTGTCTTGGGATTCGAAGTACCGTCTGACCTCAGCTCTGTCTCTGTAGACTTATCGATCGGACGAGCTTCTAAAAACAGTGAGACCACAACCACTGGGCGGCTGCGGTGAGGTACAAATGCTCCATAGTGTATACCTGATTCGTCTTCCGGAAGGATAACGTATTCCAGGGGCATATCTGGCCAAAGGACAGTATGGCGAAGGTCTACGGTATCTTCTTTCCTGATTTTGGCAATCACAAGCGATTTACCTTGAAAGGGATTTATCGGAGGAAATTGAGTAATGCGAGGCGCCTGAATATATGTTTCGCACCGTCTGATTCTTGAGCAGGCATGATGTAGATAGTGGCTATCCGAAGAGTCCCTTGACGATACCTTGAAAAGCAAAGATCAAGCAAAGATAACAAACATCAAGTTCAAGTGATTTAAAAACTCACGTGTACGAAGGGATACATACGAGCGCTCACAGGCTCAAATTGAAACCCAAAATAATTTTAAATCGCCACCACAAGACCATGGGTCTCCGAATAAGTATGCCATCCAAATATATGATGGTCAAGAACCAAGGTTGACAGAAAAGATCTCGACAGACGCAGCTCTCTGCGGGATTCTTCTAGGCTGCTACTACGTATCTAAAAAAACATGCCATAAAAACAGGCCCGCGCGTTTCTAGTCCATGTGAAAGGAATCAGAAAGTCACCCGTTCAATGTCTGATGTCTAACCCTGTTCAACCAGTTATGCGCACGAGCAAGAACTGTGTTTTTGACACCAGGACATAAGCTGGATTACACGTGTGGCTCAGCACACAACCCAGGATCGAAGTGTTGGACCGTCAGAACAATTAGACCAGGGTGTACTCTCATTGAATTACGTTGTGCACTGGGTAAGATTTAGGATAAGGTTGAACATCAAAGTTCAAACGTTCACTGTCGAATCAATATTTGGCAAGCGGCTTGAAAGCAATCACATCAACTGCGCCTATCCGACAAATATAACAAGAACCATCATCTTGTATCTTGTATCGTTGTTGGTTAGGCTCAGGCCACCGACTCTCTTGGAGGCTTATTGGGGGCGGAACCGCCCTCTTGTAGCTTCACCAAGCTTTCAAAAATTCAATCACGACTTCCTGAAAAGCAAAGTTGGATTGCAACGTCTCTGCTCAGCGCTCAGGTCTGGACTCAGGAGCTTGTGTTGAGCGCATCCTCTCTTCCGAGCTTCTCGGCTGGTGTGGACGGATAGGGAGACTTAATCACAAGAATCTATCTCTTCTCACCCCAGAAAGCAGGATTAAGCAAGCTCTCATAAGAAGAACCGCTGTCGTTCCTTCTCGGAGTTCTAGACTACAGTTCTGCGTATTCAATATCCAGCGCCACAACATCGAGGCTACCTCCTTCCTCGAGACGTCTGCAAGGATTTATTGGGAGAACATGCCATCACTGCTGTAATTATCTCTTCGACTGATTATTGTCACGACAATCTCTTCCCCTGCAATCAGCTCTCGGACGACAGCAACATACATCGTATCCTCAGTCTTCTATCGTTTGTCTATGGCGCCTATGTGGTAACCTATGTGAGGCTTCTCGCGCTACCTACCCTCACTGGCGTGCTGAGAAGGTTAGTGTCATGCCTCAGTCTCATTTCTCTGACAACCTTTTTGTTGCGCTGTTGAATGTGGAACGTCAAAGTTTGAGGAATTCCTGATTCGAAGTAAGTATGATCAAGCTCATTATCATGAAAACTTTCGTTGGTGAACCTTTTCCGCTGTCGCCAATGGTATTATTCTCGCTCGTAGGGAAGATCTATGGGAAGCACACTCTCCGAGGGTCTACGGCATTCTAATATCTTTGAGCTTATGGGGGCCCATAATTTGGAAGAATGTATTATGTAGGAGATTTAGAGCGAGCGGCCTCACTCCTCCGGCGCAATATTTGTATATTGTAAGAGTCGCTATGCTTGTAAAGAAAAATATATCAGTCAAACAAAAGCCGAGGCACTTGTCAATGAACGCTTCAGTTCTGATTTACATGCCGATTGGCTCAAACTTTTTATATGCACGGGTGATTCCGTACCGAGTCCTCTTCTCCGAGCTACCATCTTCCACAACAATCCTCTGGGTAATATGGCTCGTTCAAACGTTCAATCATCATCGCATTGTCGCCAGGTCATCCGTAGGAAGCTCTACGTCAGAACTATCAATGATAGACAAACACTGGTTGTTGTGATTGCACCGGAAAGCGGGCTGAGTGCCATGTGTAATAATTATACCAACAGATGATCAACAGGACCAGCTGTCTATGTCATTTTGATGCATCGCTTCAAGCTTCATAGTTTTGACTCAGAGAGACAAGGTAGATACCCCTCTATTGCTTCCTACATCTCAGAATTCTGACTGATTTCGAGAACAGGAACAGCGTGCCACAGTGAAGCCAAGATTGAACCAAATCAAATTTATTTTGGAGCATGTATCGAACAGAGCTGATACCAGTCGAGATCATTCTTTTCTCTAGAACTCTAATCTGTCAGCTCAGTTTGGGCCTTTCGAGGAGCCCAAACGTGGTTTGAAGTCCAAATTCCTAACGTCTACCATCAAAATCTCTACTTTCCCCGCCACCCGTCAACGTCCCAAGGTGATCCGGTCACGCTGCCCGCCTGCATAGCTGTGGTGAGTCCCTTTATCGTTACTCGCTAGACAGGAGTGTTTTTACGCAGCTTTGAGGGGGGCCGCGCTCCCCACAGTGAGTAAGGCCCGCCACGCCGACAAGGAAGCTGGCCGCATTGGAAATATTGAAACAAATTCGATAGCAAACTGAATTAATTGGAGGGCGCAGAACTATTCCCCTCGTCGAACAGCGCGGAAGTGGCTGATTTCCGCATATTCCGGGCGTTTGAATATGTTGAGTCTGTTCAGTATTCGCAAAGTCTTCATTCTTAGGCTTTCGAATTCGAGTTCGAGTCATTCTACATCCGCGAAGAGTACGTCACATCCTGCGCGCTTCGTTGCTTTTTCGCTAAATATATATGCATGTCAGGTTATTTCCTGAGAACGAACGAGCACCGCCCGGCGACCAGTAATACCTTTTGAACAGACGTCACTTTGCAACCCGCGGCAATCTCCAAATAAGGGCATCTGCGCATCTTCCTTAGTATGGTCTACAGCTATAAATTCTGCCGCCCAAAGTTGTTCCAAATGGTCTCCCTTTCTTACCCGGCTATTCCTACGCAAATTACACTGGGCTCATGTCTAGTGTCCCCCATGCTCCTCCGTCCGTGACGGACAACGAGAAATTTCTACACACGCCTGCTACGATATGCATGTCTCTTGACGATGAATCCTCTACTGGAACGCATACTGTGGTTGGTACAGCAAGCATTCCAGCTTCCAATATCGCGACAGAAGCCGAATGCAACCATAGTACAGATATTGTATATCACGAGGGAGGCTCGCGCGCGAATATCACTGTAGTCGGCGCATTTCTAGCGCTCTTCTTCTCCTTTGGCCAGATGAACGCGTTCGGCACGTTCCAAGCGTGGTACGCCGCACACCAATTGCAACACCTTTCGGCTGCTACGATTTCATGGATCGGGTCGCTGCAATTGTGGATGTTTTTCTTCTCAGTGCGTGCTCTTCATTTGTTTCGGTCGAACCGTATTTGCGATTTTGGTGTCCTATTAAATCTTGTGTGATCCACCCTCTATAACTTCTGACCTATTGCTTGCTTCGTATCATCTAGGGTGCCCCTATTGGACGTCTGTTCGATGCTTATGGTCCAACATGGCTGATGCTCGCTGGCACGATATGCTACGTTGGAAGCATGATTTTGACTAGCTTCTGCAAGGCGTATTATCAGTACGTTCTGTGCCAAGGCGTGCTCTTTGGGCTGAGTGTCGGTCTTCTGTGCGTCATTTCCAGTCATTAATAGTATCATACTGCTGACCGTTTCGGCGTGATGCTCGCGTAGGTTCTACCCGTCTCTTGCAAGCATTACAACCTATTTTGAAAAGTATCGAGCAACCGCGTTAGGCGTTGGCATCGCAGGCTCGAGTTTAGGTCAGTCTCCACTGCTGAACCTCAACATAGATAACAACTCACATACTATTTTTCGGACATTATCCTCTGATTCCCATCTCAGGTGGTGTAGTATATCCCGTGATGATCCAAGGTCTCTTAGAACGCGTCGGGTTTGGATGGGGGGTGCGCATCATTGGTCTGATCAGCGGCGTAGGCTGCGTCGTAGCGACACTGATGGTGTCCAGAAGCTCTGTGCGGCGCAAGCCTGGGCCGTACTTTGACAGTAAGACCATCACAGACGCCCGATTTATGCTCCTCGCCGTTGGGAGCTGTTTCGTTGCTTTAGGTATGCATACTTTCTATTGTCTGCGAATAATGTTCTTATGTACCAATAATTAGGTCTCTTTATTCCCTTCTTCTACATTGTCGAATATGCCAAACATCTCTCAATCTCATCGCATACGTCGTTCTATGTCCTTGCTGTTCTCAATGCTGGTGGTGTTCTTGGCCGCATAGCTCCCGCATACCTCTCCGACACGATAGGGCGCTTCAACTTGCTTGCCCCGGCGGCCTTCCTCTCGGGTCTCGCATGTATAGCGTTTTGGCTAAATACGCACTCCTTGGTTACCCTGATGCTTTTCGCAGCAGTGTATGGTTTCTGTTCGGGCGCCTTCATCTCGCTCATTACACCGTGTGTCGCCCAGATTTCGGACATAAGCCAGATTGGCACAAGAATCGGAATGTTGTATAGTATCATTTCCATTCCGTGAGTTCTTTTCTTTGTTATCGGACCTTCATCCTCCATTTTTCTGTTCTTCTTCGTCTATATTTTTATTGTTTGGATGAAAGTAGGAAGGTTTAACCGCCCATGGATGTTTCCATTTTGGGCATGCACTGCATTTCCAGTGGCCTGTTCTCTTCCAGCGTATGGAGCTATTGGGGTGCCGCCCATACTCGGGTTTTTGACACTTCGTCCCCACATGCACTCTTCGCGCTTTACATTATATAACGCTTGGGCAGCATAGCATCCTTTCACGTTGCTGAAAAGTGCTTTACTGACTCGAATTTTATCACTAGGTCTCTTCTTGGATGTCCGGCCGCAGGTGCTCTTCTCGCCCGTGATAATGGCTCCTATACGACTATGATAATATTCTCAGGCGCTACAATGTTGGGCGGCTCCTTTTTCATACTTTGCGCACGTCTGCTGGTCGACCGAAAGATGTTTGCGCGGGTATGAAACTCCTTGCCTCCAAGTTCAAGTTTATCTTGCAAAAAAGAACAAAGTTAAATCAACGGGCAATACCCTCTGTACCTGGATCAATCACTGGAGCTTTCAATCCACGGAATCATCTACCCAGGTCATCCTCCTGTCAGACTGACAATCCTTGAAACCATTATCACCATCATCCTCTTCAATCTTCATCATCTTACAATACGACATGACATACACTGACGCCCAGCTGCCTCGACGATCAATATCGACTCATTTTTAGACGAATTGTACTTTTATTCTCATTATACTGTCATTTATTCCCGTCCTAGTCACATACATACATCATTACATCGCTATTGGCACTTTTGTTACTTAGCATGGATTGAACCCATATCAGGTACTGCCTAACAATATCATAAACTTATCATAAACACAACTGAGTCGAGTTTCATGAGCAATTTAATGACGCTTCGGTTCTTCGAATTCATATGTATTAATTTGTTGAGGTCTACATTCTTGTTACGCAATTATTGATTGTACTATTCGAAATGTGACTGTTGAACAGAAATCAGACAAAATTGTATATTTCGGTACCATTCCATCCACCAACAGCGAGTTCTTATATACAGGCGTAATTAACATTACATTATTACAAACAGAGTCAGTGACTACTATTATACCATATATTCTATGGTATCCATGTCCAGATTTTCAACCCACAACCAAGCATCATGGGATTATCAGGGAATCTACAGTTCAGTTTCCCGATTCGCTGTTCCTCACTTATCCATCAACGCGGCTTACCCATTGATCCCACATTCCGCCAGCGTGTCCGGCATCTGCGCTATTGTTATGGACCGTCCAGAGAGCGCGGGTGTTCCCAATATAGAACGTCACCACCCGAATCGATGGACAGTAGGTGCGCAGCTCGTCGGCGAGGACGCGCTGGATCGCGGATGCCGCAGGGGTAGGACTCCATCTTGTCAGATCCAGCTCGATGGATCTTAGCGTTGAGCTCATACTGATGAGGTGTTTATGGAAAGAGACTCGCTGATGGAAGACGGGAAATCGTTAGCATCATAGACATTCATAATTTGCAGCGCAGAACTTACCCCCAGCATTGAATATGGCAATATACCGATATGCTTCAGTGGTGCCCCAGAAGCGGCGAATAGGCCAAGTACATCGGCGCCAATGTCTTCGCCGTGTAAATCTGACACGATTAAGTTTTGCAATGTTCTACGCAGAGCCTCTCCGACACCGCGGAGCAGCGGTAAAACTGACGCTCGTTCGCAGTCACTCGCGAGGTGTACCTGGCGTACGGGCGCTGTGCTACACCCACTCAGCAGGCGCGCACCGAAGATCAGAGGGCCATCAAAAGCCTGCAAATTGGGGAGAGAAGGATATATGGGCGGCAAAGGCTCAGTCTCGGTATCCGAAATAGTGTCAAACAGTTGCAGCGTGCGCACTGATTTTTGGGTGTCTAGGAATCGAAGAAGATGCGCGTCACACGGGATATGCAGCCTGATATCCTTCAGCTGACATCTAATACCTTCCCCATTGTCATTTGGGGGACAATCGAGCACCCAGCTATTCGAGAAATCGGTGATGACAAGATATAAGAGATTGTCCATCCTGCATAATGCACCTTGTAGCGTCTCCCAGAAGGACCGGGGCAGCTCACTGGGAGATTCTGGGTTATATGCAAAAGAGTGAACGTGTACGCCCAGTTGGGTTGTCATGATGACGTTGCATGCCTCAAGGCAAGGTTCGGGGTCAGTGAAGATGAGGCGAGAGTAGAGGTATGGTGTTGCCTCATGTCGAAGGGGCTTGCAGGTCAGACAGAGGGCAAGGAGGTCATGCCGAGACGATTGGCCCTTACTAAGGAAGAATGCTATATTGCGGCAAATTTCTGGGGAGAGAGGGAGCATGTTACCTGCCAGGATATTGTTGGTAGGTCATCCAGAAGATGTCAGTAGAGATGACGCACGCATGATGGACCTATCAATTGTTCAGAGGCTGTGTGGAAAGAGTGTTGTGATATAATAACTTGCGGAGGTATTTGGCCAGTGAGTTCTCGCCGTCGATGGTTGCTTAAGGGCCTCACCGAGTCTGAGATGTTATCTGATTTTGAAGCGACCGCAGCTTTAAAGCAACGAGCAGAACGAGGGTTGCAGGTTTGGTGTCAGTACGGATTGGCATAGAATATCTAATTTACTTACATTGAATGCGCTTGTAAGTCTATATAGGTTACGATCTGTGCAAGCTTTCGATGGTCGATAGGGCTGTTTTAATAAGTACGGAGAACACCTTGCTTTAAAATACGTGAATTCGTCGCAACCTTCATACAATTTGAGTTCTTACCTTTAATCTCTTATCCTTTTAGTTCACAGCTTCAAACTGTCCGTTATCCGATGTTTGAAGGGTTGTTAGGGATGGATTAGGATCATAAGCCACTTGGGCAGTGTCAACCGAGACACAAGCTGATAAATGAATTGACGCGTGGGTTAATCGATGAAAAGCGTCCCGAAGTAATATAGTCACATATTTTGAAAATAGCCCCAAGAACGAACTTCAACGGATCGTGAGGTCTGAGTACTGAGTCCTCCTAGTTCAGAGCAAGTTCAAAGTGAAGCTCAAATTCGCACTTCGTACTTATCCTCCACTAGATTGTCTAGATTCAGAGGGGATTAAATCCAAGCCGAGGCCAGGTTTCTCACAGATCTGAGGGAATGCTGAATGGCCAGGAGATGTGCAGGAAGTCGAGAGAGAGTTTGGAGAGAGTTCAACGAAGTTCAAAGTGATAGTCTAGTTCAACTTCAGAGGCCTTTGGTGAGTGGGGTCGATAGGACATATCGGAGCAAATTTCC
>QFFD01003037.1:0-33209 GCA_003314615.1 Pholiota microspora
GTGGGGGGATGAGGGGGGAGGGAAGAAAGAATGGGCGGGGGATGAGAACAGGGCGGGCAGGTTTATATACTTCAGGGGGCGGAGTCTGAATACTTCCCGCCGATGACGTCATAAGCGTCGGGATCTTCCATTTTGGAATATCGTGCGCCCAACAATGACCTCATTCTAGCGCTACGCCACATCATGCACGCGTCACGACGCGTTCGAGACGATATTTCTCGTGCAATTGCGCTCGAAACTCGGACAGCACAGCGAGCTATCCCCTGCAGGGATCCCTTCATAATTTATTCATGCAGTCAAAAACTTGCGTATGGTGAGCGTTCTTAACCAAAGTGATGTACTTCTATCTGGCGTATTCGATCTAAGAAGTCAGCCTGCGACACCGAAGCGAAAGACATAATCAGCATATCAAAGAAATTGAAACCAAATAACACGGAATGCGCACCCGAATACCAATGATTCTTTCTTCGTCCAGCAACACACCGTGGAAAGCGTAGGTCTGCGAGCTAGCGCACGCTACGTACGGGAGGCGGCCCTCGACAGGCTCTGCAAACGTATCTGAAGGCTCGACCATTTCCGCCGTCGTCACACACCAGATCCGTCGAGCAGCGGTGTTGTCCGATCCTTCCAGAGGATTGTTGGGGTCCCGCTCAAGGCTGATTGAAGGATCTGTGGTTTCATCGCCAGCCTCGTGCGGTGCTACACTCGAGGGTCTACGAGCGCCTTCGTCCTCGTCCTCCTCTTCCTCTGTTGCCCAATCTGCCTCTGAATCCATTGCATCATCGTCAGTGACCTGAGTATCTTCCCGTAGATGTTCGTTTGCAGGATCTAGGAGGAACTCGAGTTCGTTGCCGGAATCCGATCCTTCGAGGGCTGGCGCTGTCGAACTTCCGGCGGCTGATGGCCCTGCAGAATTACTCACTACTTCTTCCACCTCAGTGGTGACTCCAGGGCCTCCATTGCCATTCAACTCATCGTCCTCCACGATGGCCATGCCGGTATGGTCATACCACCCCTCGTCATCTGCTCCCTCATTCATAGCCTCACCGTCAGCTGCCCCACGACCAGAATACTTGACTAGCTCTATCGTCTCCGCTATCTCCCTTTCTCTATCATGCGCACGCGCAAGGCGTTCCCGTTCTTTCTCGCGCAACGTACGTGCCTGTTGCCAGAGTCTCATCCGGCGAACATTCTCGCCGTTGAAATCTAGAACGACGTAAGGAAAGCCAGTTTCTGGCGCGCTATCCGCGATGAGTACACAGCGCTGTCCGGCGGTTGTGGTGATCCACCGCGTTGGGATGCTGTCTGAATTGAACCAACGCGTTATATCTGGACCCCAGTCCTTCCATGGGATGCTTGGGGGGGAATCGGAAAGGGGCGCCTCGGTGGTGGTGGAACTCTCCGCCGACTTCGGGTCGAGATCAACTTTATCAGCCCCTAGCTTTTCTTGGACGTTGCGTTTCTGCTCGAATTCGTAGATCACATCGTTGATCGCGTTTCGGTGAACGATGAACGTAAACGTATGCCCAATCTGAAAGTTCGCCACCTGCTGGCCACCCACAACACGGAGAGCGAATATGCATATTGCTTCTTCCGCGCTGGCGAGGTAGCCACGTTTAGGGAACATGTCTTCTTCCTGTGGGCCATCGGCGCGCTCCCGGGCCTCTTTCTTCTTGTCAAGGTACGACGAAGCGCCTATTGGGTTGGGTTCAGAACGGCATGAAATTCCGGAGACGGTCCGGTTCTCAGAGAGTTGCGGGAGTGAAAGGGATACCAGCGGAATGTGAGCCGTGCTGTCTAAGTCAGGGGTAGATGGAATGCGGAATATGTCAAGGTTGTTCGTTTGTGTGTTTGGAAGGAGGATGGTGTTTTCATCGAGGAATATGAGACCCGTATACGTGTCGTATGGAACGGAGAAGCTCTGCATCACATCAGTTGATGATTATGGCAGTAAAAGCTAATGCATACCGTTTTAATCACAGCAGTTCTCCAATCGAAGATAAAAACCCTATCATCAGGACGGGCGTGGTGTCTATGGTAGAAGAGGATGAGAACGAGATTGTCTCCGACAATTTCGATACCAATTGCGGGCTTCTCCCAACGAGTGTTCATGACATGGATCGTGTGTTTTTGGGCTTGCGGATGTGGCTTTCCCGTTGAGAACTCAAAAAGCATTAGTCCGATGTCGTATGACATCACCTCGGTATTTGTCTGGGGAGCTGGTGTTAATACCGTTGCACTATGAAAGACAAGATCAATAGATGTATTGATACAAGAAAGCTTGAAGACATACGTTGTGACGACAGCTATCAGATCGTGCTCGTAAACGCAAAGGCCCATGTCAATGATTGTTCGTCCAACCTGGATCTTGTTCCAGTGCGGTTTTTCGTCCCGGTGACTGGGAAGCCGAAGAAAGTGCAGCGTCTTCGTGTTTTGATTACCCAGGAGATACACACCTCCTGTAAGGTCGTAGATCCCTGATGGGTTGTGCTCCACCGGAATGGTCATTGTGAATGTCGGCTTCAAGACCGCCCATGCTTTGTCTCCATTCCTGAGCTGCAAGAGCTTCGTCGCCACCGGTAGTATAGAGCATGGATTGTCGCTCGCCTTTGCTGCTATCAACGCCATGTGGTACTGCAGCGAGACATTGTCCTGGACGACGCTAAGGAGATATTTGCACGCAAGTTGGCATGAAACCAGGTCAGAAAGTGAGAGATTGGAAAAGATTTGGACGACCAGTTCTGTCGGGAGATCAAGTAGCATAGTGGGTGCGTTGTAGTGACAGATGTCCTTTCAGATGGTAGATGACGGTGATAGTTCTAAGTTGAGGCAGATCTTCGTGAAACGCGCTCCCGCAATCGTGATGACACAATTTTCCCAGGACTAACAAGAACCAGCCACCAGTGCACTGGCATCAGAAATTAGTTGTTATCTACGTTCACAAAGAAATCAAAGCCGGAATGCGCTGACCGCGAAAGAGCTTTTGACGTTATGGAATACGAGAATTAGGACTGGGTGTATCAAAGTCTCTCGAAAGAAAAAAGCTACTTAATAGCCTTGATGAAATTCTGATGTCGAGAATCTGGATTCCTGACTCAGATATATCATGAATGCTGTGGAGCCATCTTTGAGCCATCTTTCCTAAAGCTCTGCAATTGTGTGAGGAAAACCAGATGTCTGGATCATCTATGCCGTCTTTCCTCCACAAATAAGATTACGACAACTCGGGGAAGGGGAGAAACACCGACATAAAGATGTTCAAGGCCGAGGATCGGCCGTTATTTTGGAGATTTTGGGTAGGTAGTATGGTTTACATAGCTGTAAATCGACTTTGAATTGCGTGTCAATTTTCAGATGCCCAGGTAACTCTTATAGCATGTACTACTCATAAGTATTTGCGTGTAAGGGCAATTTTACTAGTGCGTCCGGACAGGCAATTACCCGTATACTACAGTTTCATTCTATATGCTTGTAACTTTGTAACTCTGTCGAAATCCTCGTTATAATGGAGGTTGTGACTTTGATCCAATCAATGTAGTGAAATTGTGATGTTGACACCAATATTGCTAAGTTATCGTAAAGGACTTGTAATGCATACAACTACTATTCCTGTCCAGGAATTGCAAAGTTTTTGTAATTCAACAATTTTCTCACCGTTTCTGTAGCTCGTTACTCCTAGCTTCAGAGTAGCACTCAAAATACATAATACAATATCCTCAGAATTTATGGAATTTTAGCGATTTATTTTGCGGGCGTCGGGGCATGCCCGAGAGTTGGAACAAAAAAGCAGGATGTGCTTTCAACTTTGTTTGTTGTCACTCTTGGTCACTCTCTTCCATTAATTCTGCATTTGTCTAGGTTCAGCAGATTTATTCAATAACATCAGCATGTTCCTGGCCATCAGTATTGCATACATGTATGCAAAAGCATGTTTTTGCCTCCACAAGTCTGTACTAACAATATTCCAACCTGATTTTTGTGCATCATATTTTCTAACATAGAGTACTACAGTGAATATTTTTTGTGGCTAGGGCATAATGGGAAGGTATCACAAATAGTGATTTTGAAATTTTTGCATGTTTGCAATTCCTGGACAGGAATAGTATTTTGGTGCCCTTGTAAGTGCTCTATGTGATATGTACACACTACAAATTTTTGAGTACAAGTCTTACTTCTATGGGGCCTTGTAGTAATTATACATTTTCCCTGGGTGACCCAGCATTTTAAAGATGCTACCTTGCCCAGTTTCTGAAAAACTCATAGTATCATGATGACTTGACCTGCATGGAGAATTTCTTTGTTGCTTGGATGCACATATATCTACTGTGCTGCCACTAAGTTTGTCATTCCAAAGGCAATGCAGTCTCCAGAGCTCAGCAAGCTGTCCGCGTCACCTTCTTATATATAGAATCATATCGGCAACTGGCAAAAATCACTTAGATGTTTATACACCCTATATTTTGAGAAAAAGAAAGCTTCGGCGCTTAATTTTTGAACTCCGCAAATGTGAGAATAACTTACTGTACGCTCAATTTGGAAACATGAATCTTCCTCAGGCTCTCTGTTATATGAACACGTTGCAGAGAAAATCTACATGAACTGTTTACACCTATACCTTTCCGAGGATTCATGCTCATGTTGCTGGCTCAGTTCCCTCATCCCCACCTCTTATCGGAACACAAGAAGTGAGAGTTGAGCACAGTTTATTCACGCACTTCAAATAAGTCTGCTCGTTCCTCTTGGACGAGTCTAGTGGGTACCCTCCTCGAGCAGTAGATCAATGACCATGTCAGAAAACATTGAACTTCATCCTGACGCATCGTGTGTTCAACTACTTACTATATTCTTCAAGTCTTTCGAACAACTTTTGTAATCTACCCGATTTTAATCTAAATGATGCTATTGGCTAGTCACTAAATAAGACATAAAGCCGCCGAGTTATTTGTTCATGATTCGTCAAATTCACATGCCATTTGGATTATGCATGTCCATGTGCTTTTTCCCTGTCTTTTCAACTCCCATCTTGCCTACATACTGTCGACGCCATGGCCGACGACGGTAAGCCACTCAACTCTCTCGACGACCAGGATGAGTCAGTGCGCATCGCTATCAAAGCTTTGGGCGATATGCGCAACGGGGGCGCTCGTGTAGACCCCAGTATGTCGATATCAGTTTGTCTTTTCTCTCTATGCTCATCGTAGTCAAGATCCTAGAACCCTTCCACCACTCTCGATATCCTCGTCATCCTCTTCTTCGATTAAATCGCCACGTATTGCCTCGCCTGCATCACCATCGCGATCGCGCGACTCCTCTTTAGCATCCGAAGCATCTTCCAGCGCACCAGCTTTCGTATCACGGATGTCCAGTCTACCACTCTTGGGCTCAGCTATTCGAGTGTATGAGCAAGGGAAAGCATCTTCTAGAGTTATGAAGGTGTGTCGAGACGTTAGCTATAACAGCGGCGCAAGATCTGACTCTATCGCAGTACGGCGCAGAGATGATGGAATCGAGCGTAAAAGCCGTCTCTCGCCCGGTCATCGACCGTCTCCCTGTTAATGTGACCCAGATTGACGATTTTGCGTGCAGACAACTCGACAGGGTATGTTTGTGGATGATTTTATTCCTCTGCTTCCCCTTGTGCGCTGCTCGATCGCATTTGCATGTGATAATCGTAGACAGTGCATGCGCACTGAACATGCTCACACTTACATGGCTGACTGTTTTTCATCTCCATCTCTACTTGTTCTTCCACGGCGCTTAAACTTTTCTTCAGCTTGATCGTTACCGCAAACCATCAACAAGTGGTGAGATAGCACCATCACCGACGAGCGCGATGGCAATCACATCAAGTACGTACAATCGCGGTCGTCCGAAGCTAAAAACGAAGACATTAGATGGAACGGCTGTGGAGGACGATGAAGACCCATCGTCGTATTCGAGGCAGCATTGGAAAGGTAGTGATCGTGATGTTCCCAGTTGGCTTGAAGGTGCGTTTGCATTTGCGTTGGCAAGCCAATAAATAATCAATTCCGATCTACAGGCTCCAGTCCATTCGTTGCGCCTCCACCACCACCAGACTCGCGCGCGTCGACGCCAACGCAAAGCGGTGACGCTGAGGAGGACGAAAAGTCGCGGACATATGTGCAAAGTACATCTGGAGGGGGCGAGCGACAAGTAGCGCAACGCAGCCGGTGGCAGGCTGTTCTGCTTGAGGCTGGTGGGCTCAGCGCTGCACTCAGCGAAGAAAGCATGCGCAGATTGAAGTACTGCCTACAGTGGCTGCAGGTAAGCCTTCTCTCTAATTTCTAGTAGAAAGTTTTTAACCTCCGTTCAGTACGCCACGGCTCACATTGACGCCCAAATTCTCATTCTCCGAGATTTCACCGCTTCCCTTCAACCTCTGCCATCGTCTTCTACTTCTTTCGTCACACGACGGCCCCCGATTTCAGAGGAGCATCTTCGTAAACTCACAGCTGTACGACGGGACATTGTACACACCATCCGGCAAGTTGTCGATGTGGTTTCTAAATACACCGGCGGCGCGCTTCCCGAGCCTGCACGTACCCGGGTACGCGGCTTTATCCTTAAGTTGCCCCAGCGATGGGCGAACAAGGCTGGTCCTGTGGCTGGTGGTGCATCTGCATCTTCCTCGGCCGTGGTGGGTCTGACCACGCTCAGCGAGCGCGAGACGGTTGCGGCGGCTGCGGGGCATGGCAGCGGAGCGCTCAGACGGCCCGGGCGTCGCGCTGCACAGAGGGAACGCGGGACTGGGGCACCTGAACCTGGAGTCCGATCAGGACCAAGCTCGCGTGCAGCTTCACCTTCTTCTTCTCCTCGCCTTGCGAGAACAAGTTTAGCGTCGTCCCGCCACGGAGAAGGGGCCCAGAGCGAGACGATCTCGGCAAGCGCGGCTCTAGTAGCATCGCAGAGGATTTTAGCTCTCGCGACTGAGAGTCTCGATATGATGCGCAACGTTACGAGCGTCGTAAAGGACAGTTTGGACAGGGCCGATGCGTAAGTCTTTGCGTGTCTAGTAAATTGTGCTGAAGATACTAATAATCTGTTACATTCAGCTGGGTTGGGCGACTCCGCACTGTAGGTATTCAGCGCGGTGCGCAAGAAGGCGAGGATGTTTTAGAGCACGATATGGCCTCTGAGTTCGGCTTCCCCCACCCCGGGCACCTGGGACATCGTCGTAACGGCAGCACCACCTCTACCGCCTTCTCCGACGCCGACGCCGAACATGATGTCGACATTGACCATGAGCCCTCTTCTCCCGTTTTCTCCTCCAACACATCGACGACATGGGGCTCCAGTATCCCATCAACGCCAGGTGGTGGGGCGTATACACCAGGTGGGGGAGGCTTCAGCTCCACAGCGGGCGCCGCAGGCGCTTATGGAAGCGCTTACAACACCAATAGTGGGGGCGCATCGTTCGAGAAGGGCTTCGGCAGGCAGAGCCCTGGCGCCATCCCCATCGGTGCAATGAGTTTGACGTCCAGGTATAATACGCCAAGGAGCGTTGCAGCGGGATTACCAGAGGAGGAGGAGGAGGAGGAAAGCAATGAAGCAGAGAAGCCCAGCGCTATGCCACGCGGTGAAGTACGTATTGTTGACTCAACATACGTCGATAACGACGAGAGGGGGATTGAAAAGATGGATGTGGACGTCTAGATATTGAACGCCGACGCAGTACCTAGTAACTGGACATGGTGGAGCTGGCCTAATCTCCGCATGTTTTTGTCGGGACTCTGCGCCGACCACTTTTCTTTTGCCCCCTTTCCTTGGATCCCGCGCTTTATGACTTGCTTTATCTTTTGCTGCCCTCCCTGTTCCCTTGTTCTGATTGATTGGTAGGCAGTGCGCTCGCCATTGGTTTATTTCTACTTGCGCATCTCTCACTCTACGTATACCTTTCCAAACGTTCCTTCATAGGCATTCTACTGTTATCATCCTGTTCACGATGTGTAGGGTGATATACAAGCCACCCCTTGCGCACATCCACGATCCTTCTTTACCTTTCACTTCCT
The DNA here is from genome assembly GCA_003314615.1 of Pholiota microspora. NCBI lineage: Eukaryota > Fungi > Basidiomycota > Agaricomycetes > Agaricales > Strophariaceae > Pholiota > Pholiota microspora. The sequence goes on from QFFD01003037.1 coordinate 8,031, forward strand.
TTCCTACGCTACGCCTTTTTCCTCTTATGATTTCCTCGGCTTTGACGACCTCAATTTTTAGTTGCATATCCTTCTATTGCCCGTGTACTACCATTGCTTCTACTTGCAGATATTATATTTAGGGTGTATCAGTTATATACAAAGCGCAAACTTGTAAATGCGCCTTACAGAGTTAGAACGTTTGCTAGGTTGAATCAAATCTACTTCCTTTATCGTACAAAGGCTGGTAATACAAAATTTGGTCTAGTCGTCTCTATGTCTATTCGTTTGTATTGCATCAGCCCCATGACCTGCAGGATCTGCAGGATTACACACCTCTAGCAATGGTGAATAGTTTAACCAAATTATTGAGCCAGTCGATCAAACATTTGGCGAAAGGCGCCTTACATAGTAAAGATTTGCACACACAATACCTAAGATGAATAGCACTTCTTCAGTTGGAATACGAACGAATAAAAAAGTTACTGACATAAAGGTAGACCATCAGGGTCCCCAATCCACTGAGCCATATCAGTCGTGCGGCAGATAAAGCAGGAGTCCACCTTATGTTCAGGCTGGTTTCTCGAGCGATCCAGGCAGACTTGACAGTCGACATCTTTGCCTGAATCTTCTGCATGTGGTCGGGACTCGACTCGGGTAAGAGAATCGGAAATTGGCTGTTGTATTCGACCATCCGCATGTTGTTCAATACACTGCATGTTATTCGCTGGCGATCTCACACCATCCCGCATCCGGGGTCGATGGAACGGAGCACCGGTCGGGGTGGCATCCGCCGTTGATAAAGAGTTTGAGACCAGATCTGCGACGAGGAAACCAGGTTCATCGTCTTCGGAGCTCCGGTCGACGCTGCTTGGACTATGCTGTCTGTATTGTGGATTCAGACTGGACCGATAAGAAGTTTGAGCTTCAAAACTGGGAGACACGGAGCATGTGGGCTGGGTGAAAGATGGCCCCGGTTGAGCATCGTCAAGAAACATGTGCGGGCTTTGGTGTGCATCTGAATCTTCAGACTCGTGGTCGTCAAAAGCCATCGCGTCTTGCCGAGAATGAACACGACGTAGCCATCGATTCAGATACTCAGTTTTTGTTGAAAAGCTTTCTTCGTTCGCAGATCTGAAATCAAAAAGAAATTAACGCCTGGAGAGTGAGATACAATTCTGCAGATAGTGAAACTCATACCTGAAATTGGAGTCTTGTTCCATAAGTACTGTGCGCGCGCCTAGTTTGTTTATGAAAAGCTGATAAGAGAAGTCGCCGATAAAACTGGATTCTATGACAATCCTGAGAAGGGAACAATGGAGGATAGTATACACTGTATTCTTCGCAAAATAATGTACAGGCTTTATAGGTTCCTGGACGGTTATACGTTTGTCCGTAGACAGTAACACAGATTTGAACAACAGCCTCGAGACCTTGATGCATGATGGGACAACTAATCCTCCACGGAAAAGGGAATTGGCAGGCCTAATTCGACACGTGCCAGTCAGAATTAATTAAGATAGTCTCGTGAAGACAGGCGAAACGAAAGGCTGTGTTATAGGTGACATGCAAATTATGTAGGGTACTAGCATTTGACCCGTGCTTCGCACGGGTTACCATTCTGCTTTCGACACTGATAGGTGCAGCAAAAGAATATGTATTATATGAAGCGGTTGGACGACGGTCAGGTTTACCTCGGCGCTCGCGACAGTCATGTGACGTATGTGTGTCCGAGATATATTTGACGTTTGTCCTTGACGTTTATCCCGTGGGATGATTGAACTGGCTTTTATTTATATAGATACAGAAAGGTACGTGCAGCAATAGAGCCGATGGACTGGAAGGTATATCGAAGATGAAATAAGAGAAAATTCTGAGGCACACCGATGAGAGTCCAACATGTTGTTGCAGATTCGGGCCTTAAGGCCTTAGGGCTGGAGATGAATGCGGACATGCTGTCCTAGGTTATCGCGTCGACTGAAAGATTTGTCACATCCTATGTAAGGACAAGGATGAGCTATTGAACGAGTGCATGCTTTAGTCTAAAAGTCGCAGAATGACAGACGGAGAGAACATACGTTTGTCATGAGTATGAATGCTTCGAACATGGCGCTTCAAATGTTCTCCCCGCACAAAACACTTACCACACCCTGGTACGACACAGACATAACTGCGGCTCCCTGCCAGCTCATCTTGGACCGGTGTCGGCATCCTCGAGGTCTTCTTGCGATTACGCCCAGAACTTAGGACGGCCCCATTTTCACCATCGTCTAGATAATTCCCCGACGAAGATGTACTTCCACCACTGGAAGTAAGAGCCGCAACGAAAGGAACCTTTCTACCTCGACTCTTTTTATTGAGGTTCGGTATGGGCACAGGTAGCGGAATTGGATGATTTTTGCGCTTTCGGATACCATTACGCCCTTCATGATAAACAGTGAGCGGGTCGTCGTCAAATTGTTCGCTTCCATCTTGGCTGGTGGTTCCGCCTCTCTGTGTAACCACCGCCAACGCAAGCGCCGCGCTGCCTTTAGCTTTACCTTTTCCGCGTTTCACATTCTTCTTACTCGGCTCCGACGACTCGGTCCCAGTTTCGCAGAGAAACTGAACAGGATAGGAAGAAGGGAAGGTCGGATCAGGCGACGGTGATCTCGAAGGACTATAATCATCCGAGTCTGCATCATCGTCTATGTCTCCATCGCTATCTAGATTGAATTCACGAGCTTCGTTCAACGAGAACGGCTTACTTTCAGAATTTCGTGACCTTTGAACGTCACGTAGAAAGGGAATTCGCGCGCCATTTGCTGACGAGGCCGTCTTGGAATTAGAATAATTTAGGCGCCTATGAGTGATAGCTAGAGAGGGAGACGAGGATCGCATGCGCTTCCTGTACGTTCTAGTGGCGAACGGTTGGCCGGTACGTTGCTCCGGAGACACTGGGCCACTCCATCCGCACAATCCTCTTCTAGGGCGAACAGGCGACGGGTGGGAAAGAAGGGGATAGTGATCGTGAAGCGGCGTGGACTTCGCAGCAGGAATAAGGGATAGATTCGAAGACAAATGAATTTGCGTGGAGGGTAATACGAAGCCAGAAGACAAAGAGTCTATGAAAGAAGAATATTCTCCATTCGTTAACGTTTCCTGAGGGTGCTGAGCAATTGTGTGATCTGGGCCTTGAAAAGGAATGATCACGTCGCTTTGATCATATCCGAGTCGACTACGGGAAGCAGGGAAATCCACGGAAAGCTCAGGGGGGCTATCCGCGAAGGGACCCTGGTAGTTTGGATGCTCCGACGACGTGGTAATCATGGTTCCGAACATCGCGTCATTTGGGTGAGCGAAACGTTGCACGGAGGAAATATGCTCTTCTGACAATGCATCATCAGGTCCTACGTCAGGGGGATACGAGAGCGAAGGAAGCGTCTGGATAGAAAAAGCTAGAGAATCGAGGGGATTTGAAAGAGATGAGCTGAGGTACATTTGCCACTGAGCCTCTTCACGAGACTGCGTTGGGGATGGAAGACCCGACATTCCATTCAGGCCATTCTGCAAGTCGTAGCCGCTGAGACTGGCCGGAAACAAGGGCCGTGAGTCATCAGAAAGAGATGGATCGATAACGTTCATGGCTTCCCCGCACATATCTGGATGCCCTGCAGCTGCGTTTTTATTATATGAATAATGGTAGGAAGTCGATTCTCCTTCTGTCGTCGTCCAAGGCTTAACGCCGTAAGGATAATTTTGGCCATCCCATCCGTTGTAGTCGCGGTCTTGGTCCATATTAGTCATCGGATGTAAGTGTGTACTCTGAGTTGAGCTCAGGGATGAGTCTAAAGTCAGCGCGGGTACAGCAGAATTGGGAGAGATCCTCGAAAGGTCGGAATTTGAATATGAGGCAGGCGTCATGTTTCCATCCAAGGTAGCCGCCCAAGAGAACACAGAGACAGAGGGCTCGAACAGCCAAATAAATACGAGGATCTGGATTTTCTGGATGAGTTAACACCAAGAGTGCAGGTAGAAGAAAGTATCGGAGGCTTGAACGATCCCGGAACGAACTATGTACCGCAGTGGCTGACTAAATATGAAGTTGGTTGAAACTAGCCCAGCCTTGTTTGTTCACGACTAGGAGCAATTACAACCATGATCTGTTGTCATAAAATATACAGGACCGGTTAGCATGATTACAAACTTCCTTTATGGTGTTGTTCCGAGGACAAAGGGCTTACTGGATACCGCATTGGGCCGTGAATAGACGCCTACATCATGTTGCGGTTGTGAAAATTAAAATGGTGCGTGGAGTTGGCGTAGAGTAGAGTCTTGAGACTGTGAATCTGCGTTGAAAAGGTACGCAAGATGAACGTAGAAGAACATTACAAACAGATAATCAGACTTACTCAGTGATCATGAAGCACAGTCGGAAGACAAGAAGGTTGACAGCGAATGTGATGTCTCTTCTTCGGAAACTACGCTGGAGAGTCAGACTGAGTGCTGATTCTGCGTTTTTCCCGAAAATCGTACAACTGTGTCGTACCCTAACAAGGCAGCACACCAAACGATGAATTTTCGCAGTAGGACTATAGCAGCTTACCGCTTGTATGAGCGGAGATCCAGTTAGCCAACGTCTATCAGGCCATATGGCTCATAGAGCTTGATGTAACAGAATTCAGATGTCCGCATGTTTGAAAAGTTAAACATGGCACTCACTTGTTCGGAGAATATTCGATACATCGGTCAGTCTGTTTCTTTCAACAAAGACATAGTGTTAGCGAAAATTTTCGGCTGGGCTTTCATGTTTCAAATTCTCAAGGATTTGTAAAGGCGTCCAATCATTGCGTCGAAGAGATTCGTTCGAATAAGAGTAACCGGTATATCATCATGAAGCTAAGGTTGATGTTGCTTCAACGCCAGGATTTCGGAGTTTAAACTTTCTTCGGCATAATCCAGGTGAATCTGTCATGAGTCCTACATGCTGTCTAAGTGTACGTCGATGATCGACAACCTGAAAGTTGCTCAGAAACCAGCAGTATCACTCATCTCAGAACGATGCGGCTTTTATGCTCTTGACATGCATTTGAAAGCGAAAAATCTGCTCGAGTTATTCCCATTCATCTCTGCGATGATACCAATTCTTCTTTTTTCAGCTTTCCGCACCGGTACTACGCATAGACGTCTATGACTCAGACCATCATACGGACAAGAAAAGACATCGAATAGCTTCTATCACTTCAAAGTCTTGTTTATCTTTACGGAGTTCATATCTGGGCATCACGGACATGTCGACTATGGCGGTTTTTGGGAAACAAAGTGAACGAACCGGAAGTTTCTGCATGAAGATTCACAACCTTTTCGAAGCCAGTGCTAGCGCTCATCGAACCATCTGTCGAGCTGCTATACCCACCTGAGACCGAGCATTTTTTTGGCCTGTTCATGGGTCGCATATTCGTCTATAATGCGTCTGGTGTTTTGGTGGGCCCAAACTCCGAGCTCCATAAACTCCGAGCTCCATGGTCGTTGGTGGCAGGATATGCCGGTAGTTGACAACAGGGTTATAAGATGGAGACAAACTACTCATAATAGACCCCTAGTCGCAATGGTCCCAATGTAGAGACTCGGTAGCTTTACAAACAATCGACTCGAGGAGGATTGGTGAGCTTTATCATCCCCAATGCGCAGTTTCTACCCACCCCATGCCAACTTCTTGTTTATCCTAGGAGTCTCTCGAGCTCTCTTTCCCCGTTCTTGATACCATGAATAGCCTTCTGGAGTATCACTTGACGCCCTCGCCTTCTTTTCTAGCTAGTTTCTGCTATTCACACACCCCAATGTAACCTGCATAAGTCATACACTCATGATCGAGGCGGAAGAACATCAGCGGTGGGTTGCGATTATTTTTGTAACTCAATAAACTGACGTACGCAGTGGGTCTCCGGGACGCCTTTCTCCATGTTGGTGCTCTGACTTGCGGCCCGAAACGTACCGTCGCGTCTTTCCTGCAATTAATGTCCTCCCCAGACTATGTGTTACATGAAAAGACACTCATAAATAGTCGAGGGAGCGTCTTGACTCCTCTCGACTTCTCCCACCACCAATCGATAATCAGTATGGGCGGACCTGCCGCTGCTGCCAACCCAGACGTCCGAAGCTATGGGCACCTTCTCGATCCTCGGCCTTGGTATAAGAACTCTCGTACGTCTAGAACCTCCAATTTCACCAATGAAATATCTATAACGACAAGTAACAACCAGGACTTATTCTCTTGAATTTTTGGATCGTGATTCTGTCCGTTGAATCATCTCTAACTAGAGACACCTGTCTAAACATCAGAGGGAAATTTTAGGCTTGTGACGTCTTCAACAAATGGATATGATGGTAAACTTAGATATTTTCCCTTACTTTATCCGGTTCTGACAACAGTGATCGCGTCATGTAGGCAGTATGATGAGTGCGTGCAACACCATTTGTTCCAGATGCAGGTTAAAATCCTTCTCAAAAGACGGTCTTCAGTCGCTGCCTCAATGGCAACAGGCATTCAACCATCCTATGGGAGGAGCGGTGAGCATTTTCTCATGATTTCTCTATACATATAGCACTCACCTCCCAATCCAAATTCATAGCTCGGATTACTAGGAGCTATCCAGGTATTTAAATCCCATTTAGACCGTCCGAAACATGAATCTCTGTTCATCTTATCGTTATTCAGAACATTGGTTCTCTTTGCGCTCTGCCCTTCGCACCTTACATGGCAGATGGTCTTGGAAGGAGGTCGTGTATCATTTGGGGTGCCTGCTTGATGGTAATAGGAACAGTCCTTCAAACAGCATCTCAGAATGTTCATATGTTTATCGGTGCTCGGTACGATCCCATCTTTCGTCTGCTTGCCAATTTTTTTGGGAGACTTTCTTGACTTCGTGGTGTTAGATGGCTAATTGGATTTGGACTGAACTTTGCGGCCACTGGAGCTCCTATGCTAATTTCTGAGGTCGCATATCCTAGTAGGTTGCTTCACTTTCACAGGCTTTTCGTTAATTCTGACCTTCGTGTAGGTCAACGGGGGCAAATCACTTCTCTTTATAACAGTCTCTGGTTTGTCTTCTTGTTACATTTCTTAGTTGCAAATTGAATGTGTTATTTGCGAAATGAAGGATTTTTGGAAGCTTCATTGCTGCGTGGACGGTATGCCCATTCTCTATGACTTTGGACGTGATTCTGACTCTTTGTAGACGTTCGGAACGTTTCATATACCAACAAGTTGGTCCTGGAGAATACCATCAGCTATTCAAGGGTTCCCCTCCGTTATTCAGCTAGCCTTGATATGGTTTGTTCCTGAATCTCCCAGATGGTTGATGTATAAAGGAAGGTCCGTAGACTCTGCAATTAGTCCCGATAAATGTCGCTAATTATTCTCAGAGATGAGCAGGCTCTCAAGACCCTGGCTTATTATCATGCAAGAGGAAATGAGTACGATCTGAAACTGTCTGTTTCCTCCGGTCTCACAGGCCTTCTGCTTAGGAAAGACCCTCTTGTTGAATACGAATTTCAAGAAATCAAAGTTGCCATTGAGCTCGATCGGAAAGTGGCACATACTGTGGGGTGGCTGACGTTGTTCAAAACTCCCGGTAACCTCAAAAGAGTCAGGATTATTGTAGCAATCGCATTCTTCTCTCAATGGTCAGGGAATGGACTTGCGTACGTGTGGAATTTATTCGATAGTGATGGTTGAGCGCTTATTATCCAACATCAGGTCATATTGCAAGTATGCATCATTGATTTTAGAGTCAGTCTCTCAATTCTTGCCAATTTCCAGACCTCAACAAGGTATTGGATGCTGTCGGAGGTGCGTTATGTTTCTGTTTGCCCACGTTAGAATCTAAATTATTGGCATACCTAGTAACCGACCCTACCATCCAGCTTTTGATATTAAGTACCTTTTATTACAACTTAACCACTATATTGACCGTCTCCCACAGAATGGAGTCCTGCAAATTTACAACTTCATTATTTGCGTATTTGCTTCACTCTGGTGTGACAAAATTGGTCGAAGGAAGCTTTCATAACTGCAACGGCGGGTACATAATCCCCTCTATTATCGCGTCGTCTATTCCTCATATGCAATTATAGGCATGCTCGGGACATGGGTCATCGAAACGTTGTGCTTCGCACTATATTCCAAGACTGGGAACGCGGCTGCAGGTCACACCTTCATCGCAATGATATGTAAGAAATACGTCCCTGTTTCAGTCTAACAAATAACATGTCACCTACTAGTCATATTCTCCACGTTCTGTAAGTATTACAGTACCTCTCTTACTTCTTTTGCTGACACTGAGCATCGTGTTGCTCCACAGATGCGGCAAGTTTTACACAATTTGTTGTAAATCTCTTCTCGCGTCATTGATATCTTACATTCAGCTTGCGTATTCTCCCCTAATTGTAACGTGAGCAGCGATCCCGTTTCGTAAGATAGACGTTGACCTAACCATAATCTCTTCGCCACCTAGATATACCGTCGAGATTTTACCGTATAATCTGCGGTCGAAAGGATTTACGCTCTTCAATTTCACCATCTCTCTGTCTTTGATCTTCAACCAGTACGAAACGTTTACGACTTTCCTTTGCACCTTCTCAATAATTTAACAATACATCGTAGATATGTCAATCCGATTGCGCTCCAGAATATTGGATGGAAGTACTATGTAAAGTTTTGCGATTCGTATCAAAATATTCACTAACAATCTTTCGCAGACGGTGTATATTGCCTGGCTCACTTTCGAGCTTGGGTTCATATGCAGATATTTAGTGGAGACAAAGAACGTACGTAACGAGAACAATGAGGCTGATTCGCGACTGATTTTTTTACCAACTGCTCAGCGCACGTTGGAAGAAACCGCAGCGTACGTTTACCTCGGCTCTTTCGTTTTCTGATTGATTGAGCTAATACTTTCATAACAGACTCTTCGATGGAGATGACCAAGTTGCTTTGATATCGAACAAAGCGTCGGACAGGCTCACTGACAAGGCAACTGAGTTACGGGTCGATGCAGACGAGAAAAGCTCTATCTGAGATGCTTACTCTTTTTTATTATGGCAACAGATGTACTCTGACTTTGTTTAGCATTGCCTATTGGACGGGACAATCAATACGGTCGACTTTTTGATGTTTCACTACTGTGCTGCAAAGTTCCGCTTGGTGTCCGGTTTGACTGTTTCCTCGATGCGTTCACCGGCTTGCACGGCGCATTCAATCCGAATATATGACGGTCGTAAGTAGTAACATCTCACATTCGGGTTTGAGGCCCTTGAAACATATGACCAGATCTAGCGTGGTAGCCATCTTTCGGTGTGTAGGTAAAAGGGAAGGACGCAGTTTGGAATCCGCGCTTGGTAAGAACGGTATGAACGGCATTTTCCATTCTCGTCAGGGAATTTGGTGAATCACTTTGGTACTCTCGTTTCATTTCGCCATTTAGAAGGCGCAAGTTTTGGTGAATCTTTCGGGCAACATAACTTTTCAGTCCGTACGCGCGCTTGCATGATGTCGTTACAATCAATGGAGAGTTCGGGCTAATGCTACAGGGCAATGGTTATGTTTGGCTGGGCATCAAGAGCGTAGAGTATAAAGCTGCAGGTAATAGTCGTTCTACCTCTCAAAACCAAATGACTACTAATTCTGTGATGACAATGAAGCTCAAGTTAATCGCTGCTTCCGCCACCTTGTTTGCAGTTGCCTTACAGCTGGTCACCACAACACCGGCAGTCGGCACAGTCCTCTCAGGACAATGTGAGTACAGAAATAATCTATGTCTATAATCCCAGGCTTCAGTTTTGAATGGCATGACCTCACTAGTCATTCTCTAGGTGATCCCCCAGCTGGTGGAAGTGGACTTGTACGTGCTATTCTGCCAGTGATACTAGTAGACCAGATAACCTAGCTTACGATCAACGCCGTTATCTCCTGGTTCTCGTGACTTCAGAAATGTGAGCAGTGATTCGAAAAGTGTTTGATGAACCCAATCTGACACACATACAGGCCCTTTTGGATATCGCTGCTGCGGACCATATATCGACGGGTATGGAAGGTATGCTAGACCCAAGAACTCATTATTAGGTTGAAAGGCTGAAATTTAACAATCTCATAGCTGTATTGCTGGAGAAGCAGGACCATGCCCTGCTATTGAATAGATATTGCATATTATCTGGCCGTATATCAACTTTCTCATAGTCCGACTGGGTTCTCACTTTGCACGTATTACAATTGTTACAATTTGGCATCTATCTATGTTTACAGAAAATTAAGGAAGGCTGATATGCGCTAGCCTCAATAGACCATTTATGTATATAAGAGTAGGAAAGGAGGTTGGGGAATTGATTGGGAATGAAAGAAAGTTGAAGTCAAGTTGTAGTAGTCATAATAAATGTTATCAGTACTGGGTGCGTCAAAACCCTCTCGGTGAAATGTGGTTCGAAGTTCAGGTATGTTCATCTGTTAACGACGTGGAAAATATCGTTCAGAGCACCTCTGAAAATCTCCGAAAATTCTTCCTGCGAGTCGCTAAGCGAGCGAAACACCTATTCAGTTACCCCCGTGGGAAGTCGCTGCGCCGTAGCGGCAATCAGCTCCAAGGTGATCCCGATGCCGCACGGCATGCCTGAGATGCGCACTTAGAATCGGCCGAGGAGATTTGTACGAAGAGTGTCGGTGTAAACTTACAATAGTATCAGCATACTCAGTATGCTTGAGCTAATGCACAGGTGCATCAATCTGAACAATCTTCAGACCAAATGCAGCCTGTAATACAAGATTATACAACAACTATGCTGTTGGTAAAATAAAAAAGTGAAAAAGTCATTGTATTGTCTTTATCATCAAATATGATCCTTCATGTGTCAATTCATCTCTTTGAGCTACAAAAACCTAATCAATGTGCTCAAATCGTGTCTCGCGCTCAACTCTAGTCGCACTAGTCAATGCCGTGCGGCATCACCCTGGAGCTGATTGCCGCCCAGAAACTTCCCACGGGGGTAACTGAATACGTAGTTTTGGTGGTTTCGCTCGCTTAGCGGCCCCCTAACTTGAATTCATCACGGTGATGATTCTGATCCACATGCGTACACGGAGGACCCCCGAAAATCCCCTCAGAGGTTAGTTTCTGGAAATGAGGGTCGATATCCGGATTAATTTTCGGTCGGCCAAGCCGATTTTCATCCGGATTGTCTCACTAAGCTCAAAATTTCGATTTTTTATCCGGATTATGTGCATATAGCTCCTGAAAAATCGCAGAATTTTCGATTTTTTCTTCCCGAAGCACCTTTAGGCCTCTATTAGGTCTCTTAGCTCGTTCTCAGCCACCAGAAAAATAAATTTGTCCATTGTAATTTTGTCCTCTGTATCAACTTCAGATGTGACTACATTCTTGCCTCTCAATGCCTTGCAAATTGCCTTCATTGCAGAGTGGTTTGTCTTCACAAGAGTAATTTGGTATTCAAGCCGCAGTTGACATTTGCGACTCGGAATTGCGGCAATGTCACATACATTTCCGTGAGCACCCCAAGAAAGTACTTTCTGAGTTATCGACATGATGAGCATACCCAGACAAGTCTCCGACGAACAGTTCATCGCATCGCGTCATCACGTAGCGCTATGGTACCGCAGTCATCCGGCGCCCCGAAGCAGTACTAACGCTGTGATGAATATGTCGTGAGATACCTGGCTCTCGAAATACATCAGTTTGAGTCAAATGCTGGCCTAATTTATCACAAAAGTGTATCAGTTGTGAAAGTCTAGACACAAAATAGGCACAAATACCGAGTAAAATGTAAGGATTCTGGACCACTTTATTATCCGGATTGTGACACAGACCTTGCCCATGAGGACAATTCTTATCCGGATTACGACACTAACATTTTGGCCAAAAATCCGCGATTTCTATCCGGATTGACACAAACCTCGGGCAAAATTTTGAAAATTTTATCCGGACTGGGAACTAACCTAGGAGGGATTTTCGGGGGTCCTGTACACGGCAAGTCGGCCAAGGACCCTTATTGCCAAGAATTTAGAGTTGAATATTCAAGTTAGCATTATGGGAAGTCACCCAGTAGTAATATACAGGTATAAATAATGTTCGTTTTATGGTATGGTTGCAAATTTTAATTGTGACCTCTCTGGCAGTGGTGAAGTCCTCGACGCACGCACCGCACGCAGAAAACATTGTGGAACTGTGAGGCAAAATGTGTATTATTTGGACCATCTCAGTACTGTCTGATAGGCTTTCAAACCTCTTTTCTTCTTTACTTCTTCCTCTTTTGAATTCTTTTTTGTTGCTCGTTTTTAAAAATACCCAGCTTGATGATGGGGAAACCGCGAAGATTCATAAAAGTCGCGGTCTATTAATATATCGGCGGCAAAAATTAGTTGACTAAATTTAACCCAGGCACGCGGCCTTGTTGGAAACTTGTTAGAAATACAGAGCTCCGAATCTACTGGAGAAATGTCTCAAAGTAGATACAGTCGAACTTCCGATAACCCATACTTGTGAAAACCCATAATCCCTTGAATCACATAGCAAAACCGATCCACCGACTTGGTGGGCGGGGAATCGCAACCCATAACCAAATAGTCCGCGATAACCCATAACCCATACCCCTCCGGAAGAAAACCCCATAACTTGTAGGTCAGATCATTGATTTCACACAGAATTAGGCATATATTGGTACGGCAATTGGATTCTTTAGCTTGGAAGAGCAGAAATTATATTCAATATCTTATTTTTGGCCCGGAAACGGTGAAAACAAGACCACCAGATCGCCCGAAAAGGTCTGTGAGTTATCTGCGGGGGTCGATGGTGTGTCGTTGAAGTTCTATTCAACTTTCTTGACTTTGTGAATACATAGACTACACCATTCTATTACCCGTATGGTAGGCAGTGTTGTCAGTAAATGCAGATTCAAGTAAACTTTTATAAATTTTGCTCGTACTTTTGTATGTCTATTTTAGCCATCCTCACCTAACCCATAACCGGTTAACCCCTGATAACCCATAGCCTGGGGATTCCACCGAGGGGTATGGGTTATGAGAAGTTCAACTGTATACGGGATGAATCTGGAGGATTTCAAATGGCAATAATCAGGCGATTATCATACCCCAAATGGTCGACGGACTTGCCCTGAGTGCTCAAAAGTTGAGAATTCAATTATAATCTGCATCGGAGTCATGAGAATGCAGCATCAAGTTTACAAAAAATAGATCAGTAGTCGTTGACATAATGCAACACTATGAGCCGAAATCCTATAAGAGGGGCAAATTTCCATCGTCCTTTTGAATTATCCAACATGCAATTCAAAATCATCACCAGCTTCCTTTTCGTCTTCGTCACTCAGGCCATTGCGGCCCCAAACCCTCAAGAAACTGATGTCGTTTACCGATGTATGTTGTCACTGGTCAGTGATGCGTAGATATTGACTTACTTGAAACTTCTTCGGTATGCTAGGCCACACCTCTGCGGTAAGCCAGTATTTCTTCTTGCGGAAGAATTGCATTGCTGATTTTGACCCTAGGATTGTAATTGCGTCCCAGAATAATCAGTGACGTTCGCCAGCTGACCGTCATGAATGTCAAACAGGTCCCGATACGACATGGAACTGCTGCGGCCCCAGAAGTCCTACTCTGGGAGGATAGTAAGTTCCGTAGCCACATCCATATCTACTTGGCATTTATAAGGTTTTTATGTGTAGCTGTCGCGCACCTGAATTGCTCTGCATCCGTTAATCTGCGATTCTTTGTGCATAGTTGATAGTCTTGAGTAGGTTCTTTTGTACTCGATGGTGCTGGTCAGATACTGCATCAGCGTACAATATCTAGCATAACTATATCTATGGCGTTGTACTCCATAAACATAGCAAAGTAGCCCAACAAGCGCTGTCGAATCGTTTCTTGGTATGCGCCTATTTAAGTGCCAACGGCCCGCTGCATCGGCTGTCTGATCTCTGGTAACAATTTGGTACTTGACAATTTCTCCGACACTGAAGGAAGATTCTCCCTCCTTCCATCCGGTTCTTTGTCTCACCATCCAACTATTGCCCAAAGTGATCTTTAACGCAGCCATAAATGAAGCCCAAGAGCTCTAAGGATCAATGCTAGAAGTTCTGGTACATCACACCTCGTATTTAGCTAGAACGCACGTTTGCATTTTTTTCTGTTTGCGTGAATGACTACAGACTCAAATCAAATCATACACAGATACTACGAGCTAGTGATGCTCAATGATTCTGCGGTGATGTGTCCATTTCTCTCAACACACAGCGCCCGTGGGCAGCAAAAAGCATCTGGGTACGTAGCGATCTCATTAGTCCGGTTCATACGATTCGAAAAGGCCGGCTTACTTAGGAGAAGGCACTGCACGACAGCACGAGTATCCTGTGGCACCTTGTAAATGTGTCAATAAAGATGCAATTGCACGACACGACAGCGATTCTTACAATCTGTATCGCTGGAGCCTGAATCGAGACTGGGTCAGTTTTCAGCATGTCAGAAGATGGGTACCTTCACTACTTACACGTGTTTCTGCCTTGTGGACTAGCAAGAGAAGACGTTGCGGCAAATGACATGACTAGGGCAACAAGAAGAGGTTTGAAGTACATGCCGATTCTTGGTTGTGTGGCAAGTTCGCAAAGTGTAGAAGATTTGTACGAACTTGCACCATCCTTTTATGTGAGTTGGAATGTCAGTTTTCTTGGCTGGGAGCCGCTCGGCATACGCCAAGTGTACATTTTCTGGCCCCATTCTACCGCCCTTTCTTACTTCCATACGGATGGTATCAAGGACATGGAACACTCTCGCGTTGCAGTTAGATCCGGACATTTCGGTTCTCGAATTATCTCAGATCAGCGAGGAACACTGGTCTTGTCGAAGGCTCTCCCTGAATAAGAAATTCACAAGAACGATTCTCTGAAGCCCAGACTGGAGCCCAGAGAGTATAAAATTGGAGGTCAGTTTTTTTGGTGACTTCTCAATTCGCTCTCTTCACAAATATCGGAAACATGATATTCAAGATTTTGTTCACAGCGCTTCTCGCTCTGGTGGCCTCGACCACTGTGGTTGCACAAGAAGGACAACAGTGTACGCAGACAGAGTATACACCATAATATATTGATTTAATTCCTTTCTCATAGGCTCTGGCAATGCTGTACGTAGCTCGGCTGTAGAAAAATCGTCGACTCATTATATCTCCAGGATTGCACTTCTCCAGGATACAAGTGTTGCAAAGCCGTGCCATTCCCAAAGTGAGTTCACGGACAATTTTTCACGAAATAAATTGTGATTGTCCTGCAGGTGTACACTACTCCCAGCGGGCGCCATTTGCTGAAGACTCTGACGGAGGAATCGTATCAAGTTGCCTAAGCGTGAACGCTGACCATTGGGAAACACATTTGAATTTTATTGTACTTGTCTCGTTCAGTCGTATCTTCGGTGTTTGAATTTTTGAGACATTAGACTTGGAAGAAAGGAATTATCAAGAATCTGAGGCAAGTCACAAAAATTAAAATAACAAACGGCTCCGGAAAAGCTGCGCGTTCTATTGTAGCTCCGGACTTCTGTGAAAACGTAAGTCAACAAGAACTCTTGACATGTATATACCTTCAACTTTATGAATACAGATGAAAACGGAGCTTCCTGAATAGCGACAGTCCCATGCCAAGTAACTCGAGCGGCATTTAATGACCTATAAATGCGTCATCAAGCTTGATTAGACGCCAAGAACAAGTACTCTGAGCGTGTCGCTGACCCAGAGTTACATCACGGTTTTTCATTCCGTCCTGGAAATTTGTATAAAGGTCTGTGTCGAGAGTCAGGGATCCCTAAGATCTTTTTGAACACCTCGCATACAATGCAATTCAAGATTATTTTTTTCGCACTTTTCCTTGCGTTCTCCCAGGTAGCAGTCGCTGTCCCTCAGTTACTTCCCCTTGACGCCGCATGTAAGTTGCTTCCATTCACGGTCGTTTGTGGGGACTAACGAGCCTCCCATCTCGTTCTACAGGTACTGATGACACAGTGAGTAATTATTGACTATATTGAATTTTCCACTCATCCCATTTCTTTAGCAATGTATTTGATCGCCGTCAGCTAGAAAAGTAAAGAGGGCGTTTCTGACATTCTCAATCTAGGCCTGACCGGAAATTGCTGTGGCTTCATACCCACCCATAAATCGTAATCAGTCTTCTCTCCGTAATATTTAATACGTGCGACTGATTTGCGTTCTACCAGGTGTCTTCCACAAGGGACCGTATGTTGAGCGGAGGAAGTGTCATGATTGGGATGGACATGTGTCGGGAGGAAAGAGCAGACAGGAACACACTTAATTAGATTTCAGAAGATTGTTTATAAATTACCATCTCAACATGAGATTCTCTGCCATATATTCGAATGTCTGGGTACGCACCGACGTAGCTTCAATCACTTTTGTGAACGAGAATCGCTCGTACCCATTTACGGAAATTATTACTCTAAAAGAGGAAATCCTTGGCGTTGATGTATAAACGCACGTGCACACACGATCTACTCAGCACATCTGGAGATACACCATGTAATCATCGGACCAGAATGTATTTATATGCGAGATCTGCATTCTTCCTCTTTAGCTTCCAAATCACCGCCCGATACTTGTTATATACAGGCCTCTACAGGGCGCAAACCTCATCAGGTGCAAGGATGCGGCAACTATAAAAATGTGAGTTGGACTCCACTGATTCAACCGATGTCCAGGACGGGGCTACGATGAATCAAGTGTTCAGCCGAAGTTCTAACACCGACAAGTCGATGTAAAACAACTCACAGGCGTCCTAGGAATCAGAAGGCAGCGCGCGCTGTCAGTCAATGCTTACACGTCAGCAGCAATGGAGCTTGTTTGGACTCACGACTCCATTCGCACCTGAAAAGAAAGGTAAGCTACCGAAGCTCCAGAATAGAGTGATAGACAACATCATCACGAGTTTGAACGTCAGCCGGGAAGGCCGCAGTTTGATAAACATTGACAAGAGCGAGGAATATTTTGGCCATTGTTGGAGCCTGGAGGTGGATGGACCCCTTCCTGGCCGTTTGTTTTCGCTTTTGATGCTCTAGATAATGCGGCAGAGAACCCTCAAGCCAGGACTCCTTCTGCCAAGCCAGGTTCTCCTACTCGCGAATTTGAAGATCATAATCACGGTCGAACTGTCGGGCTAGATGACTAGAGAAGCGAGAATAGTACTCAAAGCTAGGGACACACGGGCATGGAAATGAATAAAATCTCCAATGGGGAGTATGTACATCCTCTGATTGTTCGGATTTCCAAGAATAATCCACCTTTCACGAGCGGTAGCGGTAAGATGAAGCGGGCTAAAAATTCTGATACATAGGATCCTTAACAAAAAGCACCAGCCTAACAGGTTCCGCTGACAGGATAGACTAATTGATGAGGATACAGTTGTATGTAATTTCTGTACTCTACATAAGTACTCTAAGTCCGAGTACATAACCATTTCCGAATATACGGAGAACTAGAAAATGAATCATCATGGGACCGAAGCTGTCGGTCTTACAGTGGCTTGTAAAGGTTGCGGGCGCTATTTGAGAGGAGTGCAAGAGAGGAGTTGAATGAAAACCTCTCCACTGCTTTCCGAATAAGGCGTAGTCTCTGAATTACAACTTGAACGGGGTTTCGGCACTTGATCAAAACATCATAACCTTTCCCATGATGTCTGCCTCCGTTTCTCAGGTGATCCTCGAACTGCGAAGGATGTCAGCGCTTGGGTCTATTGAATGTCCGTGTATGAAGGTCTAATTCCTTTCGAATTTGAATTTAATTTTCGGAACCTGTCCGTAGGTGACGGAGATCGTACAGGGAACGTTTGAACACTCGGTAGAATACTATGACGTCTGATCACTGGCACTCGGGCGCTTCTACCCGTCCTGGGCTCGTTCCGTGTGAACCTGAAATATGGTGGGATACCTGCCTCTTTTGTCTGCGCCGAAAGTTCAAGCTACAGGACTCAACAGCTCCGATGAAGGTGGACATTTCTCAAGAAGTACTTGAATTCAAGTTGATACAATATTGTTTGCATGAAGATGGGTACCAGAAGTCAAATGAAATTCGGCTTCCAAATTTTGCTATGCTGAATGTAGAAACATCAAACATTCCCATTTTCTAGTTCCGGATTCCCTCGTCACTTAGAAGATGCACACTTCTCCTTTTCCCAACAAACGGCAACTTGGGAAAAATTATAAGCAAGATTCGATACGTAGTAAGTGAGGGTCAGACATACGTTCCGCCAGTGCCTTGGAGGATGGGACCGCAGCATGTCCAGCCAGCGGGGCCTAGGATTTTTTCAGATGGATGGGCAGGAAAGGTCGCAGCTGGGACTTACAGGTGTCCTATGAGATAGCAGCGAATGATTCCGACATCAGGTTTCAGAAGGCAGATTCCGGGTCAATCAAAGCGGGTACTTACAACACCATTGGCGCCTGGGTAAGAATAATGTGAGCCTTGAAGGAAGAAGAAAGGTAATGGAATGACTAACAATGGAATACTGGGGCAGGTGTAATCTGCGGGCTAGGGACAGCGTAGGCCTGATTGACCAAGAGCGCAGCAGCAATAGCGTAGACGATGGACTTGATAGCGAACATGTTGGAGGAATGATGAAGCTTGAAAAGCTGGCTACATCTTCTTTATACTTATACTAAAAGCATTCACTTGGCTCGAGCACCCGCCTGAGAAGAAGCGCCGTGACTGGCAGATTTTTATCCTTATTATGGCAGCTGGCGGGCCCCAAAGCTAAGCCCAAGTCGGCGGAAGCGTGCAGATTGCTTGGTCTCTGCATTTCTGAAGCCATCCCAGTCCGCTTCAGCACGATGAATGTAGTCTGGAGAGTACAAATTGGCATTGCAGTGAGCAGTGGTTTCAAGACAGGAAGTTGGAAGAATCGCCTCTCCTAGAGGCTGGTAAATCATGATTGCTAGTTGTGATGTAGTTCTTGGCGTTACAGATTTCTAGCGCCTCCATCGCAGTGGAACAGTGTCAGCATATATATTTATCATTATATCATACGTCCAGTTAAGAATCTCGACTCTTCGGCGTAGAAAACGGCCTCGAAACTGGCTGAAAGGCTGGATGATGATGATGATGGCAGGCTCGCGTGGAAAATCCCTGTCGAGGATCCAAAAAAAAAATAGTGGCTTGTTTGATTGTACCAGTATGACAGTTACACCAAGTGTAATATAGCAATCAGAGGATTCTGCAGATAGTCAGCTTTGAAGTTTGGATAGAAACTGAGTGAGAATGGCAGCACGAACTTCTGGTCGCGAATGTTGAAAGGAGGTAAAAAAACATACGAATGATTATGTAACAAGGAGTAAACAGCGTCACATGACAAACGCGTCCTTACAGTTGACTTTCACCCGAACGTTCAGTAACGTTGATTCCTTTGTTTGCCGACGATATCTTTCAACGCTCTTCACAATGTCAAGACTCCCTCGTATGAGGAGTTCTTCTCCGGACAGAAACAATCGTGACGCAGGGCCGTCGTTGCCATCCAGAATGGTCAATCATACAAGTCTTAAACGAAAGGCCATCGCGGAAGAAGAAGAGGAGGCATTGGATCAACCACGAAAGCTGCCAGCTATCGGTGCTATGAGGACAGGACGACCGCTTCAGCCATCACGGACGGCCACAAATGTTACCACAACTCGGGGAGTTGCGCCCAAACCACTTACTAAACCCAGAGCCCCAATGTTAACGAAATCTACGAGGGGCACTAGCGCTCCTCCAACGAGTGCTAAACCGCCATCTAAGACTGCTGTTCCTGCGAGAACTGCTCCGGGAAGGGTAGTGTCTGGATCTAGGGCACCCGTGGGTGGCCGGACGGGAGACGACAAGCGGTTTAATGAACTGCAAACACAGCTAACGTCGATCGAAGAAGCGCGAGCTGCAGATGCTGCTCGTCTGGCTGCGGATATGGAGGCCGAACGAAATAAGGTGGCCGAACTGCAGGCCAACCATCTTGCGATATCGAGGGAGCTAGCCAACGCCAAATCACAAGAACTTAATCAGCGTCGCGAGCTCATCCATGCTTCGGACGAGATCGAAAACCTCAAGAAAAAACATGGCCTCGAAATTATGGATCTCGAGATGGATGTGAAAAAGCGGGATCGCGAAATTCGAGAGGTAACGGAGGACTTGCGAGTTTGTAGGAGCGATCTCGAAAGAGAACGAGAGACAGCATCTGCGCTCAAAAATACCATATCACACCAGTCCACCGCCCATCTTACACTCACTACACAGAATCATGCCCTCGAAGCCCAATCAACAGCCCTCCAGTCCCAAATCGACGTATACGCACGCACTGTTTCCGAGCTGAGCCTCAAACTCGAGGCCGCCCAGAAACAGGTCGAGGATCTGAAGAGGGATGCAATGGACAGCGAGCTTGTGCGGAGAAAACTCCACAACATGGTGCAGGAGCTTAAAGGGAACATCCGCGTGTTTTGTCGTGTTCGACCTGTGCTGCCCTCTGACCTTGTTACCTATGCTGGCTCTCTTTCATCATCAGGGTCCGCTTCAAGTCTCTCCGACGGTCAAAGCGTTGACGCAGAAAAGGCTAAGGAGGAGCTCCAGGCAAACATGATCTTCCCCGACACCCGAGATCACAAAGAAATCGTTCTCGCCTCGTCATCGTCAAGCGCGACTGGTCAGGAGAGGAAAGAAGTTTACAATTTCGGTTTCGACCGTGTAAGTGAATCTGTACTCTTATCAAGGATTTTTCTGATTCGTACCTTCATCTAGGTTTTCGAACCAGAGTGTTCCCAAGCTGAGGTTTTCGAGGAAATATCACAGCTTGCGCAGAGTTGCACGGATGGCTACAACGTCTGCATTTTCGCCTACGGCCAGACGGGATCCGGAAAATCTTTCACTATGGAAGGTGGTTCGGTGGGTTCCTCGTAAATTTTGTCCTGAAGGTCTATGCTGAATGAATTTAGTCTGATGCCTCTGCTGGTATGATACCCAGAGCCGTAGAACAGGTATTCCGCGTAACTTCAGAAATGAAGACCAGAGGCTGGGAATATAAACTTGAGGGACAATTCCTCGAGATCGTGAGCACTCTTATTTTCCCTCGGTGAAGGGTGTCTCTCATGCCAACGTTCATAGTATAACGAAACCATAAACGACCTCCTCGGCAAAGCCGAATTCGATAAGAAGAAACACGAAATCAAACACGACGCCAAAACCGGCACCACCCGCGTCACCGACATCGAAGTGGTCCGACTCACCTCGCCCTCGCAAGTCCGCTCTCTCCTGACCATCGCGCAATCGCGCCGCAGCGTTGCTGCGACAATGATGAACGAGCGCTCATCCCGCTCGCACTCGGTGTTCACACTCCGCATCAGCGGTGTCAATGTGGGCGTGGACGGCTGTGCGGGCACGGGCGAGCGATGCGAGGGCAGTCTGAACTTGGTGGATTTGGCGGGTAGCGAGCGGTTGAATGTGAGCTTCGCGAATGGGGCGGATAAGGAGCGTGTCAGGGAGACGCAGAATATTAATAAGAGCTTGAGTGCATTGGGGGATGTTATTGCTGCGCTTGGTGAGAAGGGGGACAAGGGAGGTGATAAACATATTCCGTACCGCAATTCGAAGGTGAGCCATTTGAACGTCTGATAACGTTGTGCCTGGGCTGAATTTCTGTTCAGTTGACATATCTGCTGCAAAACTCGCTGAGTGGTAATTCCAAGACCCTAGTAAGCCTTTCATTCGAGCCGCCGTTATTTTGTGATCCTGATGAATTTCTGATTGTGCTAGATGGTCCTCAATCTATCACCACTCGCTGCTCACTTGCAAGAGTCGCTGACATCTCTGAGATTCGCCACGAAGGTATGTTCACGGGTAACAATTTGTATCTACAGACTGCTCATCTCGTACGACCGATGTTTTAGGTCAACAACACGACAATAGGCACGGCGAAAAAGCAGACGCGCACAACATAACGACGCTGACTCCTGGCCCAAATCTATTTCCACGCCGGTTCTATGGCGGTCTGTACTGTTAACTAGAATCCTTCCTGATCTCCGCGAAACCCCTGTTTTCTTTATCTTTCACGTTCGACCTATCAGTACCGACTTTTTAGTCTACTTACAGCCGTTTTATTCGTGTCTTTCATAGGTTGTATATTATTGCAAGCACCGATTTATTTAATTTCAAAACACAGCTACACAGTACGTATCAGCCATCGCAGACAGACGTTGTCAACTGCAACTGTCCTGAATATCTAACGAGCGCAGGGCTTCCCTTCAACAATGCAGCCTTCCAGAGCTCAGTAGTGCCGGAGAATATCGGAAGAGGAACAGCAACCTACGTTCCACCTGAAGTAGAGGACAACGAGCCACAGCGCCGTACAAATCCGGGAGGACCTGCATCAAGAATAAGTATGAATGCATACGGCGGGTCAATTAGATCGGACTTACATGTCAGATCCTGCGTATCATTTATGCATGAATATCAGCGACTTTTCTGAAAAGAAAAGAAAATAATATATGCAGTTTAGCGCGGTTCAACGGGTAGGTGGAGTCAAGCATGATCAACCATCCGTTCACTGTGGCTTTTTTACTTGATTCCGGTGTGTATCAGAAGCCCGCGGCCGAAAGCTAGCTCACACTTTACGCAGCACGCCACAAGATTATTGGCTCATGGAACGACGAATCAAGTGTCAGGATTGCCTCCACGCTGGAAATCTATACCGATTCGAGTTGACAGTAGTATATCTACTTCTCCTGGATACATGCTTTCTCACAGGTGTCGTCTGCGCGTCGTCAATGAATCTCAGCTTGTATCAATACACATAAACCTAATATTTTAAAAGCATCGACTCGAATCAGCGCGAAATATTTCAGAAACACCAACGAACTTTATATTCAACACTGTCTTGTCTTTGAGCGAGATATAACTCCAGCGTGCAAGATAAAGCTACTGAAATACTTCCTTGTAAGTCCGAGAAACACATCTTACTACCCAAACTGAGGTAGAACATTACTTTAGGTGGTGAAGACCCTGTATGCCGAACTAAATGAAGCAAAACATTTGTCGTTTATACTAACAATCATACTGTAGCCGTACAGTTACAGGCTTGTGAGGAATTATTCGGTCTTCTATGAGATTTTCTGAGTATTTAGCGATTCTCAACTAGGTCCTGAAGGATTCCATTGCTGCCTCAGGTTCACAATGAGCAGCCGCACTTCCGCACGGTCTCTAGTCGAATAATAGCTAACGATATCTATAGCTGCGAACCTGGACATGTTGGTGTGTGCCCGCAGCTGTAACATACTTACAAATGTCCGCCCGACGAGGTGCGCTGTACTCCAAATAGAGAGTTCATTGTTTCAAAATACAGCGCGTGTTGGACCCACTAGACCTCCGTGGGTGGTACTTTGTAATTTAACCCGAGGTTGTCTGAGAGTAGAAGGATATAATGGCTGATGAAATAGTCTGTAGCTTGTACCTGATTAATAGATATATTCAATATAATTCGAGTAATGAAATGGGTATCCATGTGGAGAATGCATGAAGTAAATTTAGCCAGTTCGAGGCTCATCAGATTCAAACGTTCAAATTTCCTTTCTTACCCGCTCACATAATCGCAGACCTCTGCAGCTAACGCTACTTATATAAGTGCGTCGATTCTCCGATTATGCACCATACTGACTACTATTCTAAATTCTATACTGTCGTCGACTTCAACAATGCGATACTTCGCCGCTTCTTTGGCTATCTGCCTCGCGATCATCTCTCAGGCTGTAGCCAGCCCCGCACCGCAAGCTACAGTCCCAGTCGTTCATCACTGTATGTCATTTGTGTATTTTATATGCGCTCATTATCTATAATTTTCTCTGTTTCGAAGGTGGGGGGACTTTGGTATGGTACCTCACCAGACTCAAGTTAATAGAAACTCACGCTGCGGTCTGGCTTATTGCAAACAGGAACAAAAATGTAAGCATCTCACAATTGACCAAGATTTATGAATACTAACGAGAATAGGCCCCAAAGGATGGCGCTGCTGTGGTCCCATTCAAGTGACCCTTGGTGGAACGTGAGCTTTCATATACGTCTTCCCAGTTCCGATGGTCAGAAGCTGATGGTAAACCAGATGCTACGAAGGACTAACGGGAATTTGCCCCCTCTGAATATCAATCCGGAACTGAGCTCAAGATTTCGGGGTGTATCAGTGCCAGTGTACTTAGCGTTGGCTCAATTGAGATATTTGTTTCGGATGTGTATCTTCAGTACGACTTGACCGAGTTATGGATCTACTTGTTAGAAATTTCTCCAAATAGACAGACACCTTCGAATTTGCTATGATTTCATTCTACTTTCCGTAGGGAATAAAAGAGTACCTGATAGCAGTCATGGGCCAAATTTGAGGAATCGTTGACAGCGCTATATACACCTTTCTGACAGTTCCGTTACGTACGTGTAGGTAGTTGTAAGTTCGGCCTCTGTAAGCATATTTTTAGAGGTATGGACCCCATCTCTACTCGGAGGTACTTACAAGATCTGTACGTGCCTGAGGAAATCCGGACTTCTACCTTACGTAGTACGATTCCAGATCGATCTACGTAGCGCTTGTAAGCTATTAATGGATTGTTCTAATAATAGAGGCGCGCTTCCGAATTATCAATTCCGTCCAGATCCTGTAGGTTTGAAAGTTAAAACCATATGTACATCAGACTCATGTTCAAGTATACAGTCGAACTTCTCATAACCCATAGCTCTAGGTGGAATCTCCAGGCTATGGGTTATTGGGGTTATGGGTTAGGTAAGGATGGCTCAAAATATAAAAGTACGAGCAAAATTTATAAAACTTGAATCTGCATTTACTGACAACACTGCCTACCATACAGGTAATAGAATGGAGTAGTCTATGTATTCACAAAGTCAAGAAAGTTGAATAGAACTTCAACAACACACCATCGACTCTGCAGGACCTTTTCGGGTAATCTGATCAAGGGGTATGCGCCGGCAATTGCCGACATACGACCTATGGGGGGGGGGTCCGGTTGGGAGACCTTACGCAAAAAAAATTACAACACCCATATTATGGCCGTAGAATGCATTTAGACGTGTATGCCGCCGCCGCTACCTCTTCCACCTGCAGACAACATACTATCCCTCACTGGTTTGGAGTCGCGTC